>VFFE01007487.1:212759-339183 GCA_008921705.1 Burhinus oedicnemus
GCGGGGGGGAGGTGGGGGGGAGTATTTAAGCCAGGAAAAGATGACTGCATAGTAGAAAAAAATATTTGCTTCAGGATTTTTTTCAATATATTGAAGGAAAAATGAATCAAAACAAAAAGCATTAATAACAGATATATAACTGCAGTACAATATTCGCTATGCGTATCTCATTCCTCTGGGTACCCAAAGAACAGCATGAATAAACTTCAGCTACTGTAACACAGAGTAGAAAAATGAATTTGAATGTAAGGTTCCTTTACAACTGGAAACTATTACCTCTAAGTTTCATTTAGATAGGTCCCTAAAAGCAAGCAAGAGGCCATTTCCATATGTATGGACTTCATTGGACAAAGGCTAACTGGATCCAACATTTAGTGCAGCCCGTCACATATGAGCAAGTACTTCCTCCTGGATACCGGGGAGGAGGCACATTTGCCAGTTTGCCATTGGCCTGTGTTGGGCTTATGAAGTTGGTGTTGATTTTGCTAGACACCTCTCCTGTCTCCAACAAGCATTTGTAAGCAAACACATTGACAAGGTTTTTATGCTGCTTCGAAAAAAATGAACTACAATAAACAGGACTATGAGCTTCAGCATAGGAGAGTCCATGTGCAAGTCTACATTCACAAAACCTACCGCTGCACCCCTGTAATACAAGTGCTAGCCAGACAGGTAGCAGGGAAATTATAAATCACATCAGTTTTAGCCACAGCGGTGTACTAGTGAGACAGAAATAAGGACAAAAGCTGACGTCTCAGTTTATAATTGCAATCAAGTCTTGTTTCTGGAGATTTCATTAACGCAATACTTATTAAAATCAAACAGCAATTCTTTTGACAATTAGTACTTTCAGATCAGCAGGATTTTTTTGGACGAATGTTAGATGTGGTTGGGTTTAGGCTGTGGTATTTGATTCATCTGCTGTCCTCCTTTACAGAATGTTTCAAAATTCAAAGAACCCCATAAGTGAAAAGCAATAATCCTCTCAGGCTAAGGGCGCATATCTTATTTGTCAATGAAAACTGTGTTACTCTCTCCTCCTCCACACGATCATAATTAGCTGAGCAGCTTGATGCCATACAATTTTCACCCTGACAAAGACATTTTCAGGAGGTAGTGCTCTGAAGCTGGGATACCAGTACATTTCTGCTTATCAAGCAAAACTACCAGCTGGTCCACTGCAATTCAATCCTGCTAGCAGGTTTGCTCAAGACGGTGTCGGTAAAATGTTCTGTAACATCATTGCAGGTTTTCAGTCATGTTTTCTTAATAAAGCATATTGCCATTGTTCACTCTGAATTCAGAAATTTTGCCATCAGCCTTAATTTGCAGTACATTATTATTATTATTTGCTTATCTACTTATCATTTAGATAATTTTTTTCATCTCAAATTCTCTATGTTAGTAAAGGAACTGCTGGGTGAAAGAAGATCTTACAGCTACTCCACAAAAGTGGGAGTTCAGGGAGCTGTTCTCAGTTTGTGCCAGAGATTTCCTGTGTCATCTTCAATAATTCACATAACTTCCCTCCGACAGAACCTTTGTGAGAATTCACTAACGTTTGAAAAAACCTTTTGTCCTAAGTAGGAAGCTGCTATAAAACAGTTGACATTTTAAAGTCAAAATTTTTTTTTTTTTTTTTTAAATGTTATGGTACATGACATGCATTGTTTTCTCACACTGGAAGACAGCACTGCAAAGGCTCAGATTCTATTTTAGTGACAACACCTAGATCAATTCAAATTGTTACCTACACTAAATTCTTAATACAGAAGGAAGAATGAAACAAGGGAATAACCTGGGGGTTTAATTAATAGTATAAGAAAGTTAAATTCACCAATACATGTGTGATGTTTATCCAGAGAAAAGGTAAAGACCATTAAAGAATGCTCCAGGCTAGTGTCTGAAATAGGCTATTTTTTTACTTTTTTTCCTAAAAATTATTCCAAAGAAGTCTCATCCCAAATGACAAAGTAAGTTGAAAAGCGTACAAGTTCATGGAGATCTCTAGTAGTAAGATGGCCAAATGAATACCTTTTCATGTGGAAAGACTATTATTCATTGTGGTGAATACTTTTAATAACAAACTAACTACCATCCACCTGATATCAAGTAAAAATTCTCACCACTTACCTAGTGATACGCTCTTTGCATATCTTTGTGCCACAGCAAAATATAACAGAGATAAAAAGCAGCAAAGTTTTTGTGTGTGATTTCCCCTCACCATCCTTCCTGTCTTTCATTAATAGCATCCATTGTTTATCTTAATCTACTCTAATACGTGAACTCATGTGAAAGACAGGTATGGAAGAAAGCAGCAATTTACTTGTAACTCAACCAGCTGCCTGCAGCAAAATCACATAACTACAGTTCAGAGAACAATCTGGTTTTATAAGAGGGGGGAGAGAGAGAGAGAGAGAGAGAGAGAGAGAGAGAGAGAAATGGAGATCAGGAGAGAGCAAGTGAGCAATTGCGTGCTAGGATAACGCTCTCTCCCCTCCTTGTGGTCTCAAAATATTCTTGCTGTCTGAATGCATAGATTTGAATCTCATGCAGTTCTTCATTGTAGGCTAGGTCTGCCCTCAAAGAGATGTAAATTGAATAGAGTTACTAATAGAATGAAATTATATAGCAGAATTGTTTCTGCAAGGCACGTTTATAAGTTCACATATAAGAGCGGGGAAGCTGTTTGCAGGACGTGTTTCTTAAAGAGCAACAAATAAGTACATCTGGTACAGCTTGCAAGAGCAATTGCCAGATATTATATCATTAAGAAATAACTTTTTACCATGAGATTTGCATGGACAATGGATCCTTTAATCTCTAAGCTGATGTCGAGATCTTGGTAGTTGGCACAGATATTCAGTGAGTTATGTAAAGTAAGTTTGAGGGTTTAAGCCCGTTCCCATTGGCAATCATTCATATCAACAGTGAAAGCAGCTTTTGGGATCACCCTGAGCAAAAAGACCAAGGTGGTAACGATCGATCGGTCTACTCACAGCAGGCTGAACAACACTGGCAAGTGCAAAAACTAATACCAATGCTGGCAAGCAAAGGGCATGGGACATACACAGTGTTCATTTTGTCATTTTTAGTTACAAAACATTTATTTATTTAGTACCTTGTATCAGAATTACATTAGGGCATCTTGATTATCCTTTTATTTTACATTTTATTTAAATGTTTTGTGGCTGCAGGGCTACAGAAGGAGGCAAGAACACTGCTCTAGGGAGCTTGCCCGTATAGCACAGCTAGGAAAGGCACATTGGAATGGAAAGTTAAAAAAGCAGTGCAATGTTTGATACATGACAGGTTAGTCCCACGGGTTTAGGCATTTGTTTTAGCTGTAGGTAAACACCTTAGTACAGGAAATACCAAAGTTCATGATGGCACTAGTGCTTTTTTCTAAGTAGCCTGACCAAGTGCACGTGTGTGGGTTATTAGCAGAGGAAACTGGTGTAGGAAACATAGATGAACAAGGTTATTTAGGGTAAACAGTAGGAAGAACCTGTTGAATAACTCATCAAATAGTAGTGAATTCATTCCAACGCATCAGCCATAATGCAGGCACTAGCAGTCTACCAATATACTCAGAAAACAAATAGAGGGCAGGTACTAGGGAACGACCAACATTACCAGATAAACAGTCCATGATGTGCCCACAGATTAAATACTGCCATTTCAGTTTCGCCATCTTATAAAATGTAGAATGGAAAAAGAAAAATAACAATTATGATCAAGGGTACGGAACAGCATCCACACAATCAATAACATCGATTATACAGGAGTCCTCAGCCTTGCAGATGGGTAATTATGAGGGACACGTGGTTACGATCTCTAAAATCATGACTAGGGTGGAAAACGTGAACAGCAAAGAATCACTCCCTGTAACTACCAATACAAGAATTAGGAACAACAAATTAAACTTGCAGGTGACAAATTTAAGGTGAACCAAAGGAGTTATATCTTCATACACTGTGTTTAAGCTGTGGAATTCCTTACCATAGGACAGAACTGAAGCTAAGGGTTTGCATGTGTTCAAAAAAAAAAAAGAGTGAAAATATTTGCAAAAGAAAAATTCAAATACTTCTTGTTTCTCTGGCTCAGGAGAGCATTCTAAAAGAGTATCACTATTACACTTACCATATTCTTTTTTTCCTCCCTAAGCATCCACTATCAGATTTGGTGCACTTCACTAGGTGCACCTCTGCTCCAACTCTGCACATCCACTTGTATGTTGTGGAACTCTGAAATTTAGACATTTGAATTTCAACACTTTGAACACATGCTGGAGCATTTGAATAGGTTAAAACCAAAGCTCGGAGCTTCTTTAACTCCTATAAGTTTCAACTAATGTATCAAGGCCTTCCTAGGAAGAATTATGGGAATATGTCTTTAAGAAAACAAAAAAATAAGTTGAATTTTTATAGTACACTGATATAATGAATGAGTCTTCGTGAAATATTGGTATTTTTGGTGTAGTTGATGACCCAATAAATAAAAACAGTTCCATTCAAAGAAAATTTTACATTTGTTACTTTCTTCTGGTAAAACAAAGACCAAAATGTTTGTGCTTCAAATATCACATTCCACAAAAAGATATTATTTTCAGTCCATTGTAAAAAAGTAAAGAAAATTAAGGGTTTGACTGGCAAAGCTACTAAACAACGAAGCTGCTCAGTGCATTCATCAATTCCGTGATGAAAACAAGCACTCAGGTCTGAGGAAATCCACTTTCAAGTCTCTCCTCTAACCCACCAGATCCTAAAGTTAGGGGACCTGCATCCCAGCCAAATGCCTTCATTTCCGATGTTTTCCCATTGCAATGTTACTGGCAGCAACTCCAGTTGGTGTCCTACATCTGTCCTGCAGCAAACCCCAACCCCAATTGAGTTTTTCCTGGTTGTACTTTTTAACCTTCACAACAATGATGACCCCCACTTGGAATAACAGTTTAGGAACTGCTGCTCCATAGCACTCTGGAAGCGAGAATGATGGACACTGAGAAGGAAAGAAATTCTAATTTTTCATGTCAATACTGATCTACTTTAAATATTTAGGTTATGGGATAAAAGTTAGAATTTGCATCATTGTTAAAAGACACATATTCCTTCTTAAAAACCCTTTCCTTGGTAATTTATTATTTACAGTGAAATAGACTTAAAAGGAAGGACAAGTGTGCCTCAACACCAAATACCCCCTATTTGGTGGTCACCTGCACTGCTGAAGATCACACTCATTTCCCCTTCCCTGCTCGATTCCAGTGAATTGAACCATGACCTCCCATTTGCAAAAAACATTTCCTAAACACTAACCATTGGTATTTGATTTCATTTATAAATGAATTTTTTGTTAGGCAAACGGATCGCTGAATCTCTTCTACTATGTTAGAGATAAAAATTGTTGACCCAAGCTTTGTGCATCCTAATACAATGAACCTCAGTGTTAATGAGACCAGGAAACTCTATGCATGTTCTGGATTATTGCAATTCCAGTTCAGCAGCTTTGCATAATTTCTCAGACTCAAACAACTAAATTCATTATGTGGCTCCATTCATAAAACGCTGCTGTACTTCATACTGGTCAATAACTTGGGGCCTGATGATAAGATACTGATTAAAAGAACTCCAGTCAGATCTGCATGACCAGTTTCTATACTTGACAAAATGGAAACGCAATACCCAAAGAAGTCCTTTCAGATACTTCTGTCCCTGCCCCACCTACAGATAATAAGATCCTGTGAGGACTGGTAGCAATTAGCTTAATAGGAAGCAGGAGGAACAATTGCTATTGCTCCACCTCCTGAACTACTGCATTACAATGTGGTTCTCAGTATCTGGAATGTTTCACAGATATATTGTTTATTTAAGTCATGATTAAAGCAAAGCATCCTATAAAACTCTAACAGCGGGTGAGAGGAGGCAGCCTGTTCTCTTTTGCGTGGAGTAAGGATATCCTCAGAATAACTGAACATCCTTAATCAATGTGTAAAATGGACATTCACAGAAATTCATTATAAGGCTCCATTTTCTATTCCCCTCTTCTTGGGCACAGGCTCTGATAGGGAAGATCAATATATTGCAAGCAAATCCCAAAGCATGGGCTTTAAAGGTAAGGAGACACGATTCCTCTGGTCTCATTGAAACACATGCACAAGCTAGGGAAAGAACAGCATACACAAATACTTAAGGAAATGAGAATAATCAACAGATTCTTGAAAAGATGACACATAACAGGCTCACACGATGCCGTAGTCTCTATTACATGGAGCACCCCTTCCCTGATAGTTCTACTGGAGTCTACCTGAACGCAGGTCTCAGTCCTAGGTTATGGAACCAGGGTCTGCCACAGCACTATAGGTTGCAAGACTGCGATGAATTTAAATAGACTAGATTTTACTCTAAGCTTTTTTTCCTGCAGGCTATGTACAAACCTTTATCTGAGTTCCCACCACACCTCTACCTGGGAATGGTTAGCTTTCCCTCAGGGTCATTTGATATGGAGTCCCTGCTTTATATATACAAACACCCACACCTTCATTATACTTCTGCTTTATTTTCCTCCTAGGCTTGCAGTTCATTCTGTGCTAGTGATAAGGACAAGGCATAAGGTGCTTCAGTATGACTATACAATTCAGACCAGGAGCAATGCAAAATCCAGTCATTAGCAGAGGTGTTGGATAACAAAGTCAACCAGCCCCCTGGTAGCACCGTAACTCATCCCTACCCATGAACCTTCTCTTGGGCCACACACACCTTGTTAAATAGAGACACCATAGCCTGGCTGGGGAAGTCCTTATACAACTCAGGTGATTAGCTGCCCCCAACTAAGCCTATCCTGCACTTTCCAAGCCTGTTACTCAAAGTGCTATTAAGTCTTTTACTCAACATAGTCAAAAGCTTTCAAGACAATGACAGATGCAATGGTCAGGCATTCCCAGGAGAAGATCAGCAGCTATTAGATTTCCTTCTGTGCTAAATCAGGTCAGATCAGCCAAAGTCAAGGACAGTGCTTTCAATACTGCTGAGAATTTCCCCTACAAACTTAAAAGTGCTATTAGTTTTTATCACGGAATAGAATGATCTATGGCAAGATAGTCCATGAAAAGCATGTGCTCAGTGACAGTAAGCCAAAGAGAATATGAATCACAGCACAAGCTAGATGCTGTATTCCAGTCACCTCCAGCAATTCAAATAGAGAAGACATGAACGGTGGTCACCCAGGAACAAATTTTCTTCCTGAGAATCTGGGCAGTTCTACTCAGAGAGGTTTTTTTTTTTAGTGCATAGAAGAAGAAAAGGCGAATTAACGAGCAAGCAGAGGTGTCCCATGCAGTCTGTCAAAGTTCAGTTGCTGGGATACAGCAATAGAAGGAAAGGTCATCACATGTATGACAGTTATGCAGAGCTTCAAGACTTTAAATAGAAAAGAGTTTATGTAACCCTGGTGCCCAAGTGCTTCCTCATGACAGTGTCTCACAGCCAAACCATCATGGTGCAGTTCGGAAATGTTACCTGTTACGTTTAAGGGGTTCTTTTATTCACATTGCAATTGTATCAACAGGCAAGGTATAAGGTGTAGCCTTTGATGGAATTTTTCTGTTTTATAACAGGAGGTGTAATAACCAATTTTATTTTCATGCTGTGGTTTATGCTATAGCAATAGGAAAATTCTGAGAAATTTTCATTCTACCAACCAACACAGCTATTGGAAATTTCTTTTGATTTTCCACTGTGCCATTTAGAAGACAGCATAGCTGGATTTTACAAGATTGAAATTTAACAAAAAGATAAGGTGATGGCACTAATTCATTCATTTCATATAACTATATAATAGTTCATTGTATTTTACAGGGAATTCTGCTTTTTGTTTGTTAAAAATCAAGCTCTTCTTCCACTGAACCTAACATAACAGATGTCTAAAAAAATATCTGCCACATTCAGATGAGAAGTGCATATCTCGATGGTTTAAGTGTTCAAAAATTATCTTCAGGAGGTATGTTCAGAATTTTCATTAGGAAGTACCTTATCACTATAATAACAGATTAAATAATTGAGAAATTCACCCTAGAACCAAAGCAAACCAGAAAGTTTACATATCCACTTGAATTGAAATATATTTCACAAACTAGATTAATCCTTCAGTCACTGTTAAAGACTTTGCTGCTACACAAATGAATAACCAGGTAGGCCTTACACTAACTAGTGGGTTCCGTGCAACAGCTCTTTTCTCAGAGCTACTCACATACCCACTGCTCCAGTAAAATCATGAGTGCGCACCTGATGCCTACTACCCACCCAGAGCATGGTGGCTCTCAGTCACACCTAGTACATGGAAACATTGCTATCCTACCTGCAAACTGTACTATACATTTAATAGTGTTTGTAGAGAATTTGCCATCCATACCTCTAAAGACATCACTTGAGAAACACCAAACACGTGAAACTACTTACAAAACTGATATCCCCATTTCAGATGCACACAAAAATAACAGGAGAGCTGCTCTAAGCAGCTGGCCGGACATTGCCCATATACAGCATAATCCTCAGATTGCCTAAAATTATCATTGCTGGCTTTGTGTCCCACATTACCTTGCTCATTCTGTGAGGGCAGGTCTGTAAGAAACGGGACTGTGAAAATGATCCATCATCAGATCTTCAGCCCTTCCAAATCCTCTTGTCAAAGCCTCTGATTTCAGCACCAGACCTCAAGTCAGTTTTAGGATGGTGATATATTTAACATATTTTGAACTCCATAATCAAAAAGGGATGGGGCCATTATGATATTATAACAAGACAGATTCAGGAAAATTATTCCTGAAGCACTGAATGTACTGATCACTGTGAGCAAGACATCTAAAGAGCGTTTTCCTGATGAAAAATAATTAAGCTCTTCACGAGCATCTTCAGCTCTCCAGTGAATTCTTAATCTTAATAAGTTCTCTGTGGTTGCAATAGACATCCATTTCACTGGAAGTAAGAGAGATATGACAGACTTGAGTGTAGAAATGTAACAATTTGGACAGTTATGTCACTGTATTTCTGGATGTTAGCTTTTTCTCAAGAATGGTTGAGGTAATCACCCAGAATCAGCTAAGGGAAGCCATTTTATCCTTTTTAAAAGCTGCTCCAGTCTGGAGCAAGGGGGTAGGAAGGAGAGCGAGGAGAGGACACTGACAGTTTATCAATTTCATGGGTCATCAAGAAATCAAAGCTCAGTACTCAGCAGCCTGTATAAGAAAATTCTCTGCCTTTATACAGAAGTAATTGGTAACTACTGACTATAAAAAAAAAAAAAACAAACACGTTTGGCAAACTCAAGAACTGTCTTTACAGTGTTCTTTGCATACCTTACATTTGTTGAATGGTTTCCAAAACTAAAGCTTTCCCATGGGAAGGCAAAGAAACAATAGCAATTTCTTCTGAATGAAGCTCTCCTAAAGCCAAAGAGTAAACATACAGTATGTGACCTGAAAGTTTGCTTTTAACTGTACAAGTGGCTAATTACATAACTAATCAAAATACCTTCAAAAGCAATTCCTAAGGGAAGACTGGGGAAAAAAAAAAAAAGGAAAGAAAAAAGAAAAAAGCAGCCCAACAAAGAGAGTTGGTGATTGATAAACAGTTATACTGTATAAACTTGTATGTGTGTGCACATACATTCAGGTTTAATGATATTTAAAGATTTATTTTTCTTCTGCACAGCACTGTGTAACCCACAGGAAATCTGTATTCTACCTGAGACTCTAGCACAGGTTTAAGAGGTGGATTTGTATGCGACACGGCTCCTATTCCAAAAGTGAACACGAGCTGATGACGTGGCAGCCATGGAATGTGATTACTGCATGTCCTAGGCATACTTCTCAACATCAAACAGTGCAATAGTTTGAGTTTCAAGACTGATTTTGAAAGGTGGACGTGTTTGCAGAATTTAAATTCTCTCAAAAATTAGAGGGGTGGAGGAAAATCTGTTTCTTTACTGAGGAGATGTGAAAAAACTCGACATTTACAGAAATGCCTTTCAGGTCAGGGACAAGCCATATACTCACATCTCGTATATGTCTTCCACAGCCATGCAACACACGCAATTAACCTAGATATAGACTTTCTTTCATATTTGTTCTTAAAGAATACTAAGAGCAGGTTTAGACCTTATAAACACTGGAGTTGTGGGGTTTTTTAGGCACCTGTATTACAGGCAGAAAGGAATTTAAATATTTCGTACAAGTGTCCATTATACGACAGTTTAACAAAACTGTCCGTTTCTGTGCAAAACCTGGTAGAGGTTGCAGGCTAAGGTGTCTCAGTTTTGCTATACCACCATTCCTTCATGTGCTGAAGGCAGGATTAGCTCAGGCGTTCCCTGACCCCTACTGGCACGGCTGGCCCCTTGGTTTCCACATGCAGAATGAAATAGAGGGGAAACTGCACTTTATGGGGTTAGGAATGCCAAGAAGAAGGTATCAGGAATTTGAAAGCCAGACAGAAAATGCTTTGCGGGTAGAAAAGTCTTCTCTGGAGGCTATGGCAGGCTTAAGCTATACAGGAGAGAAGCCAGGAAACTATTTTGAAACCGGGATCCTCTTTTAAACCCTTTTAGATCCTCCTGATCAGAGAGATTAATCTGAGGCTGATTTACCAACTGCCAACACAGACAAATTCAGCTAAGACACAGCTCAAGGAAATTCATCCTGCTGCAGAAGAGGTGCTGGCACACGCAGCATTAGAAGCATGGCCACTGCCTGATCATCCCTGAGAGCAGGAGACCACAGAAGATCAAGCACAGCCCCTGGCTTGGCTCAGCGCAGCCCAGCAGCTACCCAGGGAGAACATGCAGAGAGGCCCTGGAGCTTCCTCATGCTGCTTCATCACCCACTCCCAGGCTGAAGCAGTGATAATCTATGTGGCGAGAGGTCTCTGCAAGGGGAGGCTAGTAAGAAACAACTGCTTCTGGCTTAAAACGCAATGATTGCTTCTCATCAGGGAGTATATTTAGGGAATTCTGCAGAAAACTATGCCCAATAGATTGGTCCAAAGAGCCATCTGTTTCACAATGTGGTATGGAAGGAGACTGGCATTAAACTAGATCCACTTGCTTCTGAACAGATCAGCCTCCCTCTGCTATGCAAATGGTCAAACCATGCAGCTTATGAGTCAGTACCTCCTGAAGGTAGTTGTACAAACGCAGTCCAGTAATTTCACATTACAACAGCTGAAACAAGCCTCAAATCAAATTTTATCTAATGCTGACAGCAAGCTGAAATTAATAGATAAAAAAATTGTTTTTCATATTTAGACAAATTTCCAAGGAACTACAGAGAACGTGTTCACCTGGAGTCAGACAATTTTTTCATTATAATGAAAAGTCAACAAGTTTTCCACTAAATGTTTAAAAATATCCTATTTTGGATCATTACATCTCCAGAACAGCAAGTTGGACAATAGAGATTCCAGCCTTAAAAGAAATAAATCCATCTCTGGTTATTAATAAAATCTATATTTTTGTATGGGACAGTTATTTACTAACGAGTAAGTGCATTTAGAATCCTAACTAATGTATTTGCCGTACCAATCTGCTTCAGTTTATTTCAGCATCTAGCTGATCATGTCATATTTAGCTGGAAAACATACAGGTCTGAAAATATACAAGGAGAAACCTGGAGATGTACAGTATAATTATGAAGACAGACTTGCCAGTACCTCCAACATCACGTGCCAATATCAATATTCTTAATGAACTGCATTTTCCCCATATGCTTCCACATGTGGCCAAAAAAAATGTATTAGAACCAGTTTATGTCCCAAAAAATCAGTCTCCTAGACTCATCCCCCCCCATCCCAGCCCAAGCGGGTCTCTATTATGTGTCTGTCTTTCTAGCAAGTCTCTGAACTCTGGGTTAACTAGCAGACATTCCACATTTTCTGACATCATTCTGACTTTTGTATCAACTATATTTCCTGCTAGAAAAAAAAAAAAAATCATTTGGGAAATACATTTGTTGTCAAGACAACTTTCAGTATTGAATGCCCAAACTGCAAAAGATCAGACCTTTCTGAAGTTCTCTTTCCCAAGTAATGGAAGGGGTTGCTTGCAGCATCTGCAGATGCATCTCTTTGCAAAATGCTGCAATGCATTTAGTTACCCATTTCCTACTGCATCTGAAAAACTGTTCTTGGTCAACTTCTCTTGTGCTTCCTAAATAGACTTCACTTCTCTGCCCTGCTGAGTACCATTCTGAACTAAGAGCGAATCAGCAACAGAATCTCAACACTGTAAATCAAATAAGGTGGACTACTTGCAAGTGGAGAAGGCCTTTAGCAAAAGCCTGGGAAAATCCCTCAGGCTTTAATGGGCCTTGAATTTCACCAGGTTTTTTTCTAGCATGGTTCTCAGTTCATCTGAATTAAACAAGCCACTTAACTTCAGAAGCAGTCAAGAGTTTTGAATATTTAACTCAAAAGATTTGCTTTCACTGTTGTAACAGTATTGTGTGTGCACCCACGCATGCTTTACCTTTTGGAACCTATCCACAAGAATGAAGAAGGTAGACATACTGAAAATGAAAGCAAGGAACTATAAAAATATACCACCTGTAGTATAGCCGCTCTGCTTTTCTCAAAGTAACCCACTGCACGTTCTTAGCCATGGGTCCTGTTATCTGCATCCCCTTGACTAATTTTTGGAGGGAATTACTATACAATTAAAAGTGTCCAATTCATTTTCCCTCTCCAGCCTCTAAACTTACTGATGTGAGATAAACTTTATCAGAATCCATGTTGACCTTCCTCTCTTTTGAACTCAGAAACATTGATTAACTTGTAAGTTATGTAGCAGCAGGACAACTTAAGTAACACCCTTTTCGGTACTTTGTTTCCTGCCGACTAGGTGTTTCAGCACCCCTAACTCCTTAAAAACGAGCTCAGCTAAAGCTGAGAGAACTATAAGAGCTATTTGGCTTATTTCCCTCTTTTTTTCAGCTCATGGAAATGGAGAGTCTTACCTGAATGGAAAGAAAAGGTGATTCATTTCTTCCAAGCTGACCTCAATTTAAGCTGTCAGCTGCTCCCAGACAATTGCCATTAGCAGCTAGCCAGACCAAAAGTGACAAACTGAAGCAGGGCTAGCCACATCTCAGAAAGCAAGCAGGTTACTGGAGGCATTATAGGCTGAACTTTAAGGAAATCCTAGTGTTCATATAAGGAAGGTATTCCAGTAACTGAAAACAGTATAAAATCACAGCCCTCACGCACAAACAACAAAGCCTTGTGTGGGTAAGTTAATGAGGTTAATATATTAACCTAATTTTATAAGTTATATTATATCAACATAACTGTACAAAAAAAAAAAAGCAGAAGAAAGCATCCACATGCATAATCAGCACCTGTAGCTGTGCAGCCACATAGCATTCCACTAATTCAGATTCCAAGACACAATTTAACAGTTTGCATTTGTGACTGTTGTACTGATTATTTTTTCTTCATTCCCCCCACCCCCGGGGTAACCCTGGTATTTTTTTTTTTCTACATACCAAAGAGTTCTTAGAAAATTGATTTAGTGACTAAGTCCAGCTATCAGGTACCTATTTCTATGAGGTGCATACCAAAGGCCTGACCTGCTGGATGTTCCCAGACAGCTTGAAATTATCAAAACGTAATTTACTTGTTATCCCAGAGAAGGGCAGCAGGATTTCTCCTCCAGTCTTGCAGTATGATCAAAAACTGCTCAGGAACTCCATTTTTTATATCCTATTCAGAACCGGGGATTCCAACAGCACAACAGCAGCCAAAAATCTGTAAGGAAACCTCAGTTCATACTATTTTACTGCAGAACTGGCGTGGCTGTTCACAGCACCATAGATCCTTCAGCAGTCTCTTTTGTTAGAATGGAGCCAGGTCTGTACAAGAGGACGCAAGCACAAGCAGCTGTAGCTGCCATTATAAAATGCTTCAGAAGATCAAACAGAAAAAGGAAGCCTACAGAAAGTGGAAGCAAGGACAGGTAACCGGAGAGAAATACAGAGAAATTTTTCAAGGGATCACGTTAGGCAAGCTAAAGCCCTGAGAGAGTTAAATCTCGCCAGGGACATCAAGGGCAACAAAAAAAGCTTCTACAGGTAGGTCAGTAGTAAAAGGAAGACTAGGGAAAATGGGGGCCCTCTCCAGAAGGAAACGGGAGACCTGGTTACCTGGGATATGGAGAAGGCTGAGGTAGTCAATGACTTTTTCATCTCAGTCTTCACCGGCAAGGGCTCTAGTCACACCACCCAAGTTGCAGAAGGCAAAAGCAGGGACTGGGAGAGTGAGGTACTGCCCACTGGAGGAGAAGATCAGGTTTGAGGCCATCTGAGGAACCTGAAGGTGCACAAATCCATGGAACCTGATGAGATGCATCCGCGAGTCCTGAGGGAACTGGCAGATGAAGTTGCTAAGCCGCTTGCAAATGCGTCCATCACATTTGACAAGCTGTGGCAGTTCAGTGAAGTTTCTACTGATAGGAAAAGGGTAAAGATAACGCCCCATTTTTAAAAAGGGAGAAAAGGAAGACCCCGGGGACTAGAGGCCAGTCAGTCTCACCTCTGTGCCCAACAAGATGGTGGAGCAGATCCTCCTGGAAACTATGCCAAGGCACATGGAAAATAAGGAGGTGATTGGTGACAGCCAACATGGTTTCACTAGAGGAAAATTGCATTTGATAAATTTGGTGGCCTTCTATGACAGGGTTACAGCATTGCTAAGAGAAGAGCAACAGAGGTCATCTACCTGGACTCATGCAAAGCATTTGACACTGTCCTGCACGACATCCTTGTCTCTAAACTGGAGATAAGGAATTGGCTGGATAGTTGCACTCAAAGAGTTGTGATCAACAGCTCAAAGTCCAAGTGGAGACCAGTGATGAGTGGTGTTCATCAGGGATTGATACTGGGACTGGCACTGTTTAACATCTTTGTCAGTGACGTAGACAATGGGATTGAGTGCACTCTCAGCAAGTTTGCCAACAACACCAAGCTGCATGACACAGTCAACACACTGGAGGGAAGGGATGCCATCCAGAGGGACCTTGCTTGAGAGGTGGGCCTGTGAGAACCTCATGAAGTTCAACAGGACCAAGTGCAAGGTCCTCCACGTGGGCAATCCCAAGCACAAATGCAGGCTGGGCAGAGAATGGATTGAGAACAGCCCCGAGGAGAAAGACTCGGGGGTGTTAGTTGGTGAGAAGCTCAACATGAACCAGCGATGTGTGCTCACAGCCCAGAATGCCAACTGCATCCTGGGATGCATCAAAAGAAGCGTGGCCAGCAGGTCGAGGGAGGTGATTCTGCCCCTCTACTCTGCTCTCATGAGATCTCACCTGGAGTACTGCATCCAGTTTTGGGGCCCCCAACACAAGAAGGACATGGACCTGTCCAGAGGAGGCCACGAAGATGATCGGAGGGATGCAACACCTCTGCTATGAAGATGGGCTGAGAGAGTTGGGGCTGTTCAGCCCAGAGAAGAGAAGGCTCTGGGGAGAACTTATAGCCGCCTTCCAGTACTTAACGGGGGCCTACAGGAAAGCTGGGCAGGGACTCTTGATCAGGGAGTGTAGCGATAGGACAAGGGGTAATGATTGTAAACTGAAAGAGGGGAGATTCAGATTAGATATGAGGGAGAAATTCTTGACTGTGAGGGTGGTGAGACACTGGCCCAGATTGCCCAGAGAAGCCGTGGAGGCCCCATCCCTGGGGGTGTTCAAGACCAGGTTGGCTGGGGCTTGGAGCAACCTGGTCTAGCGGGAGGCATCCCTGTCCATAGCAGGGGAGTTGGAATAAGATGATCTTTAAGGTCCCTTCCAACCCAAACCATTCTATGATGATTCTATGATTCATGTACAAGTTATTGATTCATAAGCATTACACTCAGGCCCACTGTAAACTGTTTTACAATCTCTCACAGTGCTTGCTGCTCCAAGTTTATTTTTAAAGAATTCACTTTATTTTGCAGCTCAGCCATTTCTACTCTTTTGCCTTGCAGTCCTTCCTAGCTACAGAGTTCAAGAGATAATTTCTTGCTAAGAAATAAGGTCAGAATGAATAATGCTAGTAGTGTTATTTATGTATGGATAATACATTCCATGAATGCTTTCACCAAAATTATTTCAAAATGCTGTTTTGATATTCCTTTTTCTCTAATGAGCAGTGTCTCGTGTTCGCAACTAAAACATAAAACAGTGCAACATGTACAGAAGCTTTTATAGTGCCGCCATCACAGCTAACAGGAATTAGTACAAACACATTCTTTTTTTGTGACATTACATTTTTAGAGTTCAATGGCCCTTATTATATCTCAAAGCAAGATGAAACTTCTCATGATTAACCATGTGCATGATATGACAGCAGAATCAAAAAGAGGTCAGTTATCTACATGCAGTAGGTCCACCCCATCACTTTTTTTTTTTTGAGGGTGGGTCAGGGGAATGGGGTGATGATAGAGGTAAAAGAGAGGGCAAAGAGTGTTGCCACAAAAGGTATTAGACCTTCTAAGCTGTCGCAAATATTTTTGCGGTGTACGTGGCAAGCTAACGGCATTGGTGTCCTGCGTTTCTCAGCTACAAAATACCAGATTTCATAAGCAGCTCCTCCATTGAATTCTTAATTTTACCTATGCCCACAGAAGAGTACATGAGGTGATTAACACATGGTAGGCTTGGGCTAGGTGACCAGTGAAGTTTTTCCATTATTGACTTAGTGAGTTTTCATGTCTTTCCTCAAAATGATCACATATTATTTTATAAAATAAAGTTACCTATAAATTCTTATTAGTGTACTTGGCATTGGGGGCAAAAGAACTACCATAAGCCCAGAAACCAGTAGAAAAAGACTCATTCTAGGCACTACTTACTTGCAATGACATAGATTTTATAACCTAGTCTTTCTGTCTTTATTTCCCCAGTTACATGATGGGCAAAATAAGTTACATTTGCAGGGTCGTTTTCCTATCTGACACCAAGCATATCTGTTTAAGCATGAATACTAACAATGTTTATTACAAAGCTACAAAAGAAGAAAAATAAAGAGCTTACTGGTGTATTTACCAGTGCTGCTATAGCACTCAACATCTTCAGAGCAGTAAGGTTCCCATTCTGTTTTGCTCTGCGCAAATGAAAGGTCTTTACCCTGAAGAGCTTTCCATCTGCCCCTTAGTGCATTTTTTGTTTACCAGATACGTTTTTATATTCATATACTTTTCTACAACCATGCATAGTTTTAAAGCAGAGTTTATACCGGGCACAATTCTAGAATCCTTCCTCCTCTCAGAAGTACCTGGGAAGTTTGGCTCCTCCACCCAGCATTGCCCAGGTTATGAGCTTTCACTTGCATAGAAAGACAAAATTTACTCCCCAGTGGCCAGTCCAACTAGCTAGTGGTCTCTCTGCATTCACTACTGGTCACAGGTATATAGAAAAGCCATAATAGATACCAATGAATATTCTACTTGTCAGCCTGTACTGTAGAAGTCTAGAATAGATTTGGCATTAGGTCTAATCCCCACTCTTAAACTCTCTTAAAGGACAAGTATTTCTTGGCTGCACAAAGCAAAGAGCATCCTTCTCTCCCTACTAAATTTTGACTGAAATCAAGTTTATGTAAAATTATTTAAGTTCAGGTAAAACCTCAGTAGCACTTTTCTTTCCAGAGTAGGAACCCCATTACTTGGCTCATCTGTGCTAGTACAAAACCTTATCACATTCTCTTGTAATGTAGAAAAACTTTGCCTTCTACCAATAACATTCTTGTAAGACTTGTATGCAAGAGAGCCTAATTTAATTAGATGTAATGGAAAGAGCTGCTTCCAGAGTCACAGGCACACTACGAGAAAGAGGCTTACCTACTAGCTAGAACATACAGCCCAAATATTAAAGAGGCAAAGACTATATTGTCAACACAAGCAGAAGGATGGTGAGGTATTTTGTTCACGCGCGGCTCCGAAACTTGGAGAGACTGAGAAAGTAGTTTATGCACCAGATACGACTTAATCAAATAAGCTGCAAGTCGCACATCTTTCTGGCTGTCACAGCATTCAGTTTGTTGAAAGGCACCTGGTATGTTTGTACACAGGTGAAAGTCACTTTAAATATTTGTTCTCAATTAGGTATTATTTTTGATATCACCATCTGCACCAATGACTCACCCATTCATAAACTTTCTTTTCTTTGAGAAGGTGGGGGAGTTATTGATACGTATATTAATCATTCCAGCTTCATGAATTAAAAGCTTCTTCACTTCTTATTGCCACACAGATGTTCAGGGTGTCAACCACTCAAACTTAAAGATATTCAAAACTATAAAAGAAAGCAAACCTGTGCATTTTATGTGTAAGAATGTAACCAAGAGCTGCTGCTGAGTGACATGAACCAAAAATAAAAATACAGATGACTAAGCACACGCTTGCCAAACAACTTCTAAGACCAATTTAAGAATCAAACACAGCACTGCCAAAGCTTTGAACTAGAGGAAGCAGATGCTTTTGCTGCTGTGACATGCATTTCCACCCAGCAGGTAGACGGGATGAAATCCGGTCTCATCAGGTCACTAACAAGGATTCAGGGCTAACAGCAGATTGGGCTAAGCCAGCAATAACAACACTTTTACATATGATTTCCTGATACATGGAAGTTAGATATTTCCGCTATTTCATCTTCTATTTTTCTTAGGACAAAATGCTGAAAACTAAATTGCAATGGAATGCAGGCATCTATTCTGATACACAATAGTTTATTGAAATAAACTGCACAGGAAACATTCTTTCCCTGTATGTATGTATGATTACCACCAAGTGAAGTGACCAAGTGTGCACGCAGGCAAAGGCAAAGATACTCTGCTTTATAAAAGTAAAGGTGATGCAGGTGGCAGCAATTCCTGGTAAAATAATAGTCCCTTCAAAGGCCACTTAGAAGAGTCATTGCTGTCAATGTAATGAATTTGTTTGGTTTATTACCATCGTATGTTTTCACAGAGTCAAATCTTTAGATGTTTACGTCTTTACTTGGCAAAAGCAAAAGCCAGGCCTGTGAAGCTCAGAGTCAGGTCTGTGTGAATTAAACCAAAAATTTTTCTTTCTACCACGAACAAATAGATTTGCTACACCAGTAGCAATAGAGGGGAAAGTCTGCTTGGGAAAAAAAATAATACACTTTCCACAAGATATCTGTTTCATCAAGATATTGTTCACGCTACAGTCAGTTTCCATTTCTCTGTTTTTCTCCCCAGAGGTCCCTAATGTCAACTACAGGCTGCTTCTGGTCACTTTCCCAAGGGAAAGCTTTGTGTGGCATTAATGGCTGGAAAGGCAAAGATTGAGAACAGCGTGAAAAGACATGGAATATAAGGCTATAATGACAGCAAGAGTGTATTTTAAACTCAGGCTTCCCCAGGGTATTGCATCAGTAACTCAGCTGAGACACTGAAACAAGAGAAGAATTCTCACATTATTTAACTATTTGTTATAAAACATCAAATAGTTGAAAAGAGAGAAGACAGTTTAATTAAAGCTCCTCGGCAGTTAAACTCTAAAGCCAAAAGCTCCCTCTGTGAGCCCACTGACCTCACGGATGTGAACGTAGGTTTTGATGCATTCAGAGGGAAGAGAAGTCAGGTAAAGCAGTGCAAGTGCGGGGGCCCTACTCGGCCTGCACAGACAGTCCCGTTGGGAGAAACAACTGCCCTGTCCCATGGGTCTGGCAGCTGGCCCTCTGTGAGCACCAGGCCTCACACACATAGGGGAGCGCCCCAGCCCTGCCACCCCTGCCTATGCAGAGCCAGGCACAGCCATGGCAGCTCCATGCTCTCTGCAGGCCACGTACAGGAGGGGGTGGTTGGCTGTGGGGGTGCTGTTTGCTCTCCAAACAGCTGTTCCCCATCTTAACTTTGAAAAAGGCAAGAGGCAGAGTTTCCTGTACCGCTTCAGAAACAGCTTGTGTCCCACTAGTGCTATGCATACACTTCAGCAACTCCTGCTGTCATAAGATCGTTTAGGTTGGAAGGGTTCTCTTGAGATCATCTAGTCTTACCCCTGTGTTCACTTCATTCACTTCCCCATGGACGTACCACAGACCCACACATACAGGGCCCATTGATCAACCAAACAAAATTTCTAGCTGCAATTGAGGTGTTTATGTATTTTTAAAAGGTATCCATTGGCCAGTGCTGAAACAGTAACTGAAATACATCCACAACTTTCTTGAACACATGAGTACACATCTTACCTACATAAATTTAAAACAACACATTTAAAACCACAGATAAATTAAAAATGACCCATTCCAGTGCACAGAAGTTCGTTGGGGGTTGGAAGGAGGTCCTGTTCATTCAAGTGCACATATCAGATGCAGCTTAAAATCAATTGAAAAATGACACTAAGTCTGTGATGGGAACGTTAGTTACCTGGAACAGACGGGCTGGGTTTAATTCAAATATTAGCTAGCATTTTAATAGCTCTCAGCAGCAGTGCAGTAACCAAGACCAACCCAAAATGCTGGAGATGAGCCGTGTTTGAGGGTGTTCCAGGCACACAGTGATGTGTGGTGCTTAAAACCAGCAACAGGCACACGAATGACTACAGATGTTCATTTGCTCTTGTATTTCCACTTGTCTCTTAACTATCGAAGGTTTCTCCAGTTTATGCCTGGGCTACAGAGTACCGCTCTATCTTAGATAAGTGTCTTTCTCACAGGAGAGACCTGTTTTTCCTAAGCAACATATACTCCAAAATTTCAACTGAAGTCAGCGAGAACAATGGCAGCTGTTCATTATTTCTGATAGACAAATTGAGGACTTCTCAGACTTCACAGAAATATTTTAAAAGTCAAATTTACTGTCTGTTCTCAGACTCAGTGACACAGAAAGCAAAAGGGATTATATCTTAATATTCCACATTCAAAAGAAACTAATTTCATTATAGGACTGCATTTTGTTCTGTGCAAAATTCAATAAACTGTGGTTGTGCATTAACAAAATATTGAAGAGGAAATGAAAAGTATATTCAGTCAAGTTTCATTTTCATGAAAACATAAGTATAGACAAGAGGGAATATAAATAGTGCACATTGGAAGCCTTCATTATTTAAAAGTTGCATGTAAGCACTCCTTTCATCAACAAAGACTAAAGAAAGGAGAATTATGCCACAGATCATTTTTATTTTTCTTCAAAATTAGATAGGTAAAGATAGCGGACTAGAATTTATTAATAAGCGAAAGGAGGCCTTAAAAATCTGAAGAAATAATAAACTCATCCGCTCAGCTGTAACTCCTCCAAGTTATTCTGTCTCAATCCAAACACCTTCAGCACTGGTCCTCTAAAAAGACCTTTTCAATCTTTCCTTGCCTTTTACAATACACCAGTGTTGCTCAATTCATTTAAGGCTTAATTCATGAATAAGAAACCACATTTACTCCACGCTCCTGCTTGGGATCTATCACACAGCTGGGATGAAAGGGCCTCGATTCAGAAGTTGCCAGGAAGCTAGGTCACAGTGGTACAGGGTCAAAGTTTAGGCCAATACAATGAAGCCCACAAAAATTTGAGTAATATGCACTTCTCATCACAATACATGGGAACTTACACTTACTGAGTCCCACAAAATATTCCTTACAGATCCCAAAAGTCTCATTAAGGAGAGAATATGAACAGAGACTGTGGGCATCAAGTATTTCTCACCCTCGGCTGAAACTGCTGGGATGGAGAAAAAAGGAGGTGGCAATTGTAGCGGAATGTAAAGCAGAGCACTGTCCGTTCTCCCGTGCTATGTGGCTGCTGACCAGAATAAATGATGATTTTCCTCATCTGAAGCTTCAGAAACACTTTGGGGATCACATGCATGCCGCACAATGTTTAGAGAGAGGGGAAGGGAAAGCACATTCCAGTCTTGGATAGGAATGGTTGTGAGCAGCTCCCAAAGTCCACTCATGATGCTCAGGAACACTAAAAGCATCTGTGTGCCTGCCTCAGTTGGGCAGCAGCCCCCCTCAGTATGCAGTTCACATACAGCTTTACCTCCACAAGAAAAAGAAACATTCAGCAGGGAGGGGAAAAAAAAAAAAATTAAAAAAATTCATTAACATTCCAAAACATGAAACATTGGAACAGAGTGTTTGCATCTTACAGAGTGCTTGCTATGAAATTCTCAACTGCCAAATGAAATGCATCAGTGCAAAAAATAGCAGAGAAATACCAAAAGATGCCATCATGTCCAGAACCGCAAGCATTTCCTTGTATTCACTATCCCCATAGCTAGACAGGGAGGTTCCTCCACCCAGTGTGACTGTAACTTCCCTTATAGAAATACCACGCGCACTCTGAGTAAAGCATTGAATGTGGTTTTTAATGCTGATGATTCAGCTCAGAAGTGGCATACAAACAGCCAGGCTCACTGGAGCTTCATACTGCATTTGCAAGCAGCAGCCAGAGACGGTGGGAGTATCCCCTACAATTGTTAACCAAATGGAAAGAATCCCCTTCATCCATTTCAAGCTCAAGCCATTACACAAATCATCACCTTCTCTGCCAAAGCAAGTTTCTGCGATTAAGATGCAATTTGCAGCTGAATGGGAAACTTTTGGTTACAAAGAGACGAGTGCAGTTCCAGCAGCTATAAGGCTGTCCCTACCTACACCTGCTGCTGCTTTTGGAAGGCTGGGCTTGATCTTTCTGCAGAACTACGCTCAGTGCAAACTGAGGCCATGAAAATGAAATCTTGATGCTCCTTGATCAAGGGAATAACTGCTGAGCATTGATCAATGGAAAACTTATCAGCTCACCTAATGGTATCGCACCCCAGTTCCCATTCTGCCTCTCATCCTTATCCATGCCCCAGTCTTTTTACTTCAGAACACAGAAGCCTCACCCTGGCAAAACTCCAATTCTCTTTGCGGTCACAATACCATTTCTTGTTTCCCTTTGTGTCATCTTCTAGCTCCTCTCTAGCCTTTGTATCCAAGTGTCCTAGACACCAGGATCCTTATTACAATCCTGCTTCTCTCTTCAAACCCACATGCATCCTCAGACTTTTCTTATCAACTATCCCATTAGTTTCTCATCATATTGTTCTTGCCTAAATTGTTTTAGCCTTCAACACCCTACCCCTAAACATTGCTCCTTTTCCTTAGTTGCAACTCTAATCCATTAAACTAACATCCAGATTCTGGTTTTCACCTGTATTCCCAGTCTCTATGTCCCGTCTGCAGACCAACCAGTTTGTTCCTTCATATTGTGCAGGAACAACTCTTTAAGAGCAAAGAAAACAAAATCTCCCTGTACTGTTGTCCATGTTTAACATGAGACACAGCAATCTAGGATTGCAATTGGATCTAGAAAGATTCCATTCAGCTCTGGACTTGAAGAGTCCAAAATACATTTTGCATACTTCAAGAAATGAATTAATGACAGTATCACAAATCTCTAATAAGCACATCCAAATTATGACTTGGGGTTTTTTTGCTCAAGAATTTAAAAAACATGTTCCATTCACAGGAAAAGCAGAAGGAAAAAAATGAAATCTTTCACAAAAAGTCTGCAATCCTGCCAAATTTTAGATACTAAATTCAGTCCAAGCTTCAAGCATTAGCACACTTAATGAACCAAAATAAGGTGATCAGAGTATTTTTTACATGGACAACCAAAACGTCATTTCACTCTCATTCTGAGAAACATCTGGACTCTTACTGCAACATCCCTAAAAATCAGCCTAAATTTGTTACTCCAAACAGAAACCACAGGAAACATAAAAACCCACTGCTATTTGCCCACCCAAAAAATTACAAATGAGCTAACAGTAAAACAATTGATAACTACTACCTTTTCTATAATCCAGGGTTTTCAAAAGCTCTAAAGACAGCCAACTTAAATTTCATAATGTCCTGGAATGGATCACACATCAGATACATATTGTTGGGGGAGATTTTCAAAGGCATAGATTATCAGAGTAACCAGCTCCCCATGAAATCCGATGGAAAGAAGGGAGTCATGCACAGGAGAGAGGTAATGACTGCAAGCAGACCTTGAGCAAATTTATGAGAACAGGCTGGAAATCTTGGAATCCCTTACCTGAGCTGTCACCTTACTGTTTGTGCCTGAATGTCACTCACACCTCAGCTTTGGATACCGCATATGCCATCATCCGAAATCCTGTACTGCAGGATTTGTACACCCACCAAAGACCTCAGCCTTGACAGGGCTGAAGAATTCAGGCCCTGCGTCATGGCCAAGCGGAGCCCAAGTCCAGACATTATGTCTTTTTTTGCCCATTCGGATTGAGAAGCTTCCATTTGGTGGGTTTCCTCAGATTGTTCCTAATATACACTGCAAGAGCATGTCTCATAAAATTCATTTGCAGTGGTTACCATTTAGTTTTAAGAGGAAGAGAAACTGCAGTAACCAATGACCTAGATACATTTCATAAACGAATTTATTTGCTGCAATATTTAAAGGTAAGAAGACAGAAGAAATCAGACAGAAAAATGAGAAGATCGATGACAGCAGACCTGAACTCCAATACTCTATTTTATCTACTGAAAAAAAAAAAACACACCACAAAACATTTCCTCCTAGCTATAATCCTGTTCCCAGTCCTCCCTTTAGCAGTTTGTCCTAAACAGAAATTACATGTTTCCACATTGTTTAATCCTGCCCTGTCCCAGAGATAGTTCTTGAGTTTTGTCACCCTTTACAACAGCTGCTTTTTCTTAAGTTATCCAAAAGGTGAAAGGAGGAGACAGAGGGAGCGTGGAAACAGCGCTATTTAGAACTGTCTTTTGACTTTGGCCAAATATCATCCATGAGAGTAGGAAACGAGGAGGCACGATGGGGTGAAGGTTCTTGACTGTTTACAATTAAACACCCAAACCACAAGATAGATACTATTTCATCTTTGACGTGCAAATTTTAGGAATCCAAAATAGAGCTTCCAAAGACCTTTTTTATATGCCACTGAATTATGGTTTATAGTTTTGATCTAAAAAGAAAAATCACCTTACTCTAAATGTATTTGCACCAACAGTTCTATGCAAAAATCATCTTTTAAATTGTGGAGAATGTTTTAAAAACTGTTGGAAGAAACACCATTTCCATTCCACCGCATACATTTATGAAGTTTTTTTTTTTTATAAACTTTGGAAATGCTCATTCTTGCTATTTCAGCAGAACTCTACCATGACTGCACGGAGCTCGCCCTGTACCTGGAACTCACAGCATCCTTCTGTGTTCCTCTGAAGTCATCTAAGAATCTCCTAAATTCCCAGAGAGAGATAAAAAGGACACAAATACATAACGGGGGAAATGGAACTATTTCCCATGGCTGCAAGTGCCATTTTTGGTATGATTTATCTCTTCATTTCAACAAACAGCAACTTCTTGCTGCAGCCAGAATTTGAAATAGCAAAGGGGACTGAAGGACTTGCCTATTTCTAAAAGCATGGAGGAATAGGTCAATTGAAAGGCTGAGAGAAGGTTCTGTGAGGAAGTTGCTTGGCAGCAGCCTGCCATATCCATCATCGTGAACACAGCTCTCCAGCTTCTACCACTACATTTGCACGCACACACAAATTAAATTAAATACACCAAAAGAATACTGTGATACTGTATAATATGCACTGTAAATGTTAAATGTAATTGCTTCCTATAACCATGTTTGCCTTAACACTGTAAATACGGAAGGGTGTAACCCTTAAACAGGTCTTTATCAGTTAACTATATAGAAATAAGAAACAGTTGGTGAGTTTTTAAATTTATTGACTCAGCAGTTTACTACAAGAGATGACTTGGCTGCACTGAAAGAGTGGGGGGGGGGGGGAAGAAAGAGGAGTTCTCTGTAGGCAGTTGGCTCTCACTTATGCTCTTTTTAAGACCATACATACCAAATTGAAATGTGTTGTGAAAAAAATTACAATAAAACTGCTTCCCCCCTCTTTATACTGAAATAGTGAATTATTTATGCAGTATCTGCTTTCCAGATTTCTGAATATCAGTGAAGTTTTTTGCCAAAAAAAAAATAATATACACACACATATTTAGGAAAAAAAAAAAAGGACAAAACATCACTGTTTTATACTGGCCAAAGTATAGAGTATACTGTAATAAAACACAGCTTATCATCTGGTGTGCCTGATCTCGCAAAAAAGACATGTGAGCATTTCCACTGAATTAAACAAGACCGTTCACGTGACTAGTTGCTCATGCAAGCTTGCAAGACTGGACCTTTAAGTTTTTACACACAAGACTTAAATGAATGTGTCATTTTACAAGGGAATCTGAAGCAAATGGTGATTTATTGATCATAGACAAGTGGAACATATGGTCCGGGCTACTCATAAGGAAAAAGACTAGGAGAAAGAGTTGCCCATTTACATTCAGAAGAGTTTCATTGACACTGAGAAAATAGCAGAGTATGAAATCAAGTAGAAAAATTATATTTTATTTACAGAAATTAGTATTTCCATCCTCACTTTATCCTCACCATTGTTTCTGAACTGCTGACCATAAAAAACACGCAATACTGAGCTTATCATCAATTTTTATTGGACTGTAGAGCTGAAGTCTTGGGTACCATACCTTCTGGAAACTCCTCTACTGGCCCAGAACTGTTCTTTCTGGCAGCACACGCTTCACCTAGTTAAAATGCCACAAATTACTTCATTAAAAGGGAAATGCTGAAAATGAGGTAGGTTTGTTTATAGCAAAGGAGTTTGCCCTGGATTTGGCTGCAACTAGTTCTGTTTTGCTAATATTCTTGTTAAAAACCAAAAATTATACCTGCCTTAATTGGTGCCACTCCACTGGCTTCAGAGAAGCTACAGTGCGGCTGAGTGTGGCTACGTACAGCCTTTCCCCCTTTACTTCACAACCCTAACTTCTGTTACCTACATTTTTCCTTTTTTACTGGTTTAGCACTTAACTTGTTTTAACTTCAACCCAAGAGTTTTTCCACACCTTTCTTACACTTCTTATTTTTCTTACTTTTAAGCCAGCAATTCAATGCTATCTGCCTATCTATTTTTTCCCAAGTGAAATAACCTTACTATTCATCTCTCAAAATTAACAGTATTTAGGAATATAATTCATAGACAATCTATACAGACAGCATATGATGATCCACTATAATGAACTCTACTTTCCTGAACAAAGAGGTTTTGACTGCATTTAAACAGAGCTGTGCAAAATCAATAGGTTCTACTGAGAGTTTTGTTACTCTTTAGGGGATGTTGGCCCAGCTCACAGTGTTCCTAACCATCTCTAAAAATTACTAATGGAAACTTGCAAACCATTAAACCAGGTTTAATTTCAGTTCAAATCCTTGAAGAAGCCGTGGTTCAAGGTAATGCCCAAGTTATCCTGTGGAGACCAGCACACAATCACATTTTGACGCAAATGGTTTACAAACTTTTAGGTATGGCTTGAATTCCACATCCAAAATTGAACTAGAAACAGACATACTCCCCATCTGTGTCATCTTCATAAAGCGTTTACAAACTGCAGCACTAGTAAAGACAGAGGAAGGAAGCTATGGGAACTTGGACAGCAAATGAGGGAGATGGAAAACTGAGGCAGCAAGGAAAAACAGTACTACTGTGACATAGCTAAACAGAACAATTTATTATACTAAGTGTTTCTAGCTAGGAAAATGGAAAGAATCTAATGGGGAAATCTGGATTTGTTTTAACACTTTGATCAACAGCAACGATGGGCAACATCTTACAAGAGTTTTGCAATATTGAACTCAATAGGTTTAAAAAAAAAAAAAAACACAAAACAAGCCACCCAACCACCAGTCTGTAACCTATATACATAAAGCCAGTATTCTACACCATCACAATTTAATTAGAGCCTTTGAAGCCACGCACCTTTGATCTGAGCCAAGCGATAAATGTGTTATATTTTAAATGGATTATTACATGTTCTGTTTAACACAATGGTAGGTTTGAGCCAGCACAGTCTTGATGTAATGAGGAAATAACCTGAATGGAACAGCCACAAAAAGTAGAGGCATCAGCTCTGCTCCTTTCAAACATACAGGTGCCTGGGTGCCTAAAAATTTCTGAAGGGTCATGACAAATAACATCTACCCAACCTGGGGAATGAGGGACTGGACGCATACTATTTGCAGAGAAACTCTTGCCTTTGCGTTTTCAAGTACTAGCGTGAGGAAGTATGCCTTGTAGATGTTTTCCAGTGGAACCAGAGAGGACTCAAAGACAACAAATCTTGTAAGGAGCCCTTTCCAACAGAAATGAAACAAAACCAGAGTATTTGTTAAAAACCCCTTTCAATTTTGGGAAAGCACAAATACAATTCCCATTCAGGAACTGAATCTATCATTATAAGGACCCAATTTCAGTCAAAGGCAGTACAGTTGTCCTGAATTTGACTACCTGAGGTTTTTCTGAGCTCATCAGATATCCTCAGTTCCAAGAACAAAAAAACAGACAATTCCAGTTCTGCAACTTGGAACTCAAACCCCTACCCTGGGATAATTTTGAATCCCTTAACCTATCATAAACCTTATCCAGAGATGTTTCAATGTTTAAGAAAGAACGGGCTGGATCCAAATGTATTCTACACCATCCTTACAATATTTGTAAGGTTTTTTTTTCCTACTTCCTACCCTGAGTAATCAGCAGTTTGTCTGTGTTTCTAGTTGTAAGGGAAATAATGTTATGACGGGGTGAATCTGAAGACAACAGAAGCAGAAGGCAGAGAAGCATACGTCAAAATATCAGTGTTAGGTGTACCTAGCTTAAAAAAAAACCTCAAAAACCAACAACCAAGAAAAAAACCCCTTACTTTGTTCTGATGCCATAGGTCAGGTTTTATGACACTCACTAGCATCTCATATATCAGTAAATATGACGCTCTTCTTTTATCTCTTACACCTGCCACTATAAACTATTCTAAGCTACTAAGTGTCCGTGAGCTGTTTCCTAGTATCAATACCTTTCTCTGCAATTCAGCATAGTACATTTATCCACCTAAAAATTGACAAGCAGGCTGTAAAGGAGTGATAATAAAAGTACATGAATACAAAATAATTGTCCACAATGATACGCTAGTGGCATATGTGTTAGTAATACTATACAAACAGCCACTCAAACCACAAAGCTGCTAAAGTGGAAGAAGCAAACAAAAAACAGTGATTATCAATAGTCCAGTGAAAGGTATCAACTGCAGGGAACTATGGGAATGTGAACCCAGTGTGCTAATTCCAATATTTAAAATACTTGGGCTGAATGCCAGTTAGTTTTTTTGTGGCTAGAAAAATGGGTATTGGCGGGGGAGGGGGTTAAAAAAGACAACCAACTTTCCATCCTAATCATGTTTCTCACTGTTGTCACTGTTTAGAGGCTGACTGAAACACTCTTATTGTTGAGAAAGACTCCTCATGTAATAAAGCAGCTGTACAAAATGTCCCTTCTGGTCTGTCTTTGGCCCCACACTCCCTATTTTATAAGGAGCGCAGTAACTTTTTGTGGATGCATTGTTTTCTCCTATTGTACATCTCTTCCTGCAGAATAAAATGCTTTCTGAAGAGCTGTTGGTCTACAACAAACAAATCTTGAAGCTGCCATATTAGAACACAGCAGCAATTTAGTCATATATGAGTAAAGTTTCCATATTCTTATTTCTAGGAGGAAGTTTATTTAGCAAATAAATGTGATCTGTAAAACGCTACCATCAGAATAAAGGTCATCTGAAAAAGTACAATATGGATTTATTAATATACTTATTTTCATACCTACAAGCCATTGCCAATACTTATTCAGTAAATTGGACTTTGTAATCAGCACATTGTGGACAGACAATAAATGCCTCTGATGTGCATTTTTTCCTTACTGTATACTGAGAACACCATACAAAAGCTTAAAGTCAACCAAGTATCTTTTCCATTGCATTGCTGCTAATTTATAGCTAGTTTTGTACCTCTATTTTTTTCCTCAGACTAAGGGAATTCAGCTAGTTTCTTAATTGATTATTAAATATCCTCTAATAATTGCATTTAACAGTAAAGTTTGTATTTCAGAAAAAACCCTACACATGTCTAGTCTAGGGCCCCAGCCCCGAGGTCCTGATACAGCAATGAAGATGTTATAAACTGGCTGGAACAGCCTTAAGAACATTCACAACAGGACAATCCTTCCCCCTCTTCCTGGATAACCACTGTGAAGCACAAGGGTTCATCACTCCTTTAGGACTGAAAGAATTATTCACATGGGATCTTTCAACAGGTACAGGAGAAAAAAAGAACAGCTCATTCTGTTCCCTCAACAGCCCATGGTCTGATAAAGTCAGGCGCTCAACAACTCCTATAAGTAGCTGAGCACCACTAAATACAAGCATCTCAGAAGCGACCATTTTTAGTTTCCCTCCATTCGTAGTCCATCACCCAGAGCTTGGTGGCTGGTCTGGTTTTTTGCAGGTATGTTGGTTGTAAGAGTCTGGAGACTGCTAAGGTAAGCTGCGTAACTACTATGTTATATAGATGCTGTGTGTGCTTTCAAACTACAAAATGTTAAGTAACAACTATTTGACCTTGTACCAGCAAATATTACGGCCTTTAAAAAAAAATGAATACACTGCAATAGTGCAGAAACGGCTCATAAAATTGGTTCTTTTTTCCCTTCTTTCATACCTCATATTTGTACATTTTTACTACATGAGTTCTGAAAATCTTGCATAGTTCAGCAGTGACTAGATTCCCACTAATGGGATTTGAACACTTATTCCAGTCCTTTCATCAGCAATAAGGAAACTGAATGTTCCCTGTTAATCAGCTCAGCACAGTCATTATTTAACCTGCAGACAATGTATGGCCACAAAGTTTAAATTTTCAACCTTGAGAAAACTTCAGGCTTTGCTAGCTGACCCTGCTGAAGGCAGGCAGAAGTCAGAAAGACTCTTTGTAGACAAGAAATTGCAGACAAACTTAATCTTCTAGTGATAAAAAAAAATGCAATAAATCTAACCTACTGCTAAAACCACAAATAAGAAAAGCCACTAAACTGCATCCTAAATTGTGGATATGAACTGCACAGCATTACGCAAAAGGCAGATACCAGAAAAGGTTGTAAGACATCGTTAAATTCCTCCAGGCTAACGGAGTTAAACTACAACACCAACAGAGCAATAGTGCATCAGCTCCATCCCTTTTCCTGGGTATGCTTCACCATCAATAACAAGGATAGGCATTAAGAGTAACTTAAACAGCTCTGCACTGCAGGGAGGTCCCTTTATTTTGGGCAGTTCTCATGCCAGACAGTACCAAACATAGAAGTGAAAGTGAGCTCACACTAGGCTGCAATGGAAGTGGTCTTTGAGCAGATCTTCCTGATTTCTGCTACAGCACATAACTGCAAGTTTTTTTTATTTGGAGATATCTACATAAATCCACAGATATTGTCATTCAGAGAAACTTTTTGATAGCAACTGATAAACATTGCCAGAACAGCAGGACAGACTGATCCAAGTAGCTGCAATAGAGTGTTTAAATTTTAACACATTTGAATGTAGAATTTTTATTTCAGCCTCCATAAAGTACTTTGTTATAAAGCAACAACAGGCTATTGGTTTGCACTCTAACTGAAATTGCATGAGGAAGACGAGGCATATAGTGTCACAAAATTAAAAAGGCTAAATTCGATAATGTGCAAAGGGTTTGATTTGCTTTTATTTTAAAAGTAGAAGTTCCCTAATTCTGCTTAGACAGAGCAGATGGGGCATACCACTTAGAAACACAAAAAAATCCCAGGCTGAGGGGGGAAGTATTCCTAATCAAATGTTTCTGCAGCAAAAGAAAGTAGCAGTGATAGCTAGGTCTGGGCCTACTCAAAAAATGACAGAGCTGTTTAATCAGAACAGTAATACAGACCAAAATAGCTAAATGAGCCACTTTTAATTCTTTATATACATGGTTCTCTTATTGTAAAGCTTGTGCAACTGTCTGGCTTTAAACATGCGAATGTTAATACATTAGAAAGAAAATTTCATATTTGAGGACCTGGACAGACTAGGAAGTTACCAGGAAATTAAGATTATATGTAAAAATCACTGTTGATTTGTACTTTAGATGTGTTTCTGCTCGGTCAGCCACGACCAAATCGCACTTCAGTTAAATCTCCTTTGAGTAGCACACTAACCATTACCCACTTTAAAGTAAAAAATGCCCACACTTCTCTTCACAACATTTCAAAGGCAAGTCCCAAGCCATGGGGGCAATGTGGAGGTGGCTGCAGTAGCCTCCAAAAATGGCCGGGAGTATGCCAGCTGTGACTCTAAGCATCCTGTCACCTGAGAGCGCAAGTCACACTTCAGTGTGTGGCAAAAATAGTTATTCTGTCTCTCAAGCAGAACAGTTTGTATGAGCACATTTTGTGAATGTATGTCATTTCTCATCTGTAAGTGAGGTTTAGTGATAGGACTATAGGGCCAGGAATTCTCCGCTCAAATGCAGGCTCAGTCAAAGCCTTGCCAAGCTACTTTTTGCTTCTTTTTAATATTATCGTTAATGCTCTGATTTTTATGATCTTACAAGATTAGGCCAGTAATGCTACATTAACCTCAGGTACACAGAAACACGAAAACTTCTGTTATTATTAAAAGTTATGTGTATTTTAAAATTATGAGAGTGCTAATACGGAGATAAACAAACACATACCTTTGCAAAAGCCATGATGATTCAGTCATGTTCCAAAGCAGTTCCACGCTGTATGCCATAATAGCATAAATCATACGCTCCCAGCATAACTAAAATTCAATAGCAATTCACTAAAGAAGGGATTGTGCACTGGACTATAGACAGCTTGACCAAATGCTTTTTAGGATCCATTTCACAGTTGGGAAAACAGACAAGAGAGTTTTTTCAAGGTCAGGCAGTATCAAAGGCTGAGCTAGATTTCCAGAGGTCTCCTCTAAACCACAGCTAGCACTCAGAAACTTTTCTTAGCCTTTAATACCGGGCACGACTCCTGGCAGTTACCGATCCCTCCTCCAGAACAGGCAACTCAACCTTCTTTTCACTCTATGCCTTTCCACAGAGGAGGCAATTAGGAACATACTTATTACCAATGATTGGAAATAATTACCAGGTGAGATCACTTTCTACAGAGAACCTGATTTCCCTGGCATGCCCAAATACAACAAGCACAAAGAGCTTGTCATTCAGTAATTCCAATTTTCTATCTGTAATACAAATCAATACAATATATAACAACACCCAAGTTACTCCTGTGCATTTCACTTGTTTTGTTTGCTCCCCTTGAAGTGAATTGTCTCACCCTAATGTTAAAGCAGTCAAAACAATAAATACTGCAAGTCAGCTTTTAAGAGAATGGGGCACCTCTCCTCACAAATAGGGCGGCATATGGATTCCCTTCATGAATATGGGATTTCCTTTTAAAGTCACAGAATGCTTTCGCCATTTAATGGCTAGTGCTACTGCTGCTCAGGTTCCTTTTGTGATTTGTACCCCAGGGACACAGAACTCTATGCATTACCAGCTTTTTTCCTTATTTTTCACTCCCCATTATCAATCTGTGTAAATAAGATGCACAGCATCCGCTAGTTAATAAACAAACTCTCACTTTGATTACACTTTCAGTTTCCAAGTGCAGAACTGACTAACTACAAAGAGTAAATGTGTTTGGGGTTTCAGTGCTGGCCTTGGAAGATTGTTCACAAATACATGATTCATATCCGATCCTGAACATTAACACTTTCCTTATGACTCATACATACAGTTAAACAATAAAACAGAGCACTTACTGAAGTTTTGTTTAACATGCATGAAGCACCTATTATTAATATTTTTCAATTTAATTGTTTAACAATGTTGATCCTATTATTAGCTGCAAGGATGGGATGTTTCCACTTCTGTCTTGAAATAAATACATGTTTTTGAATTTACTCTGACTTATATTTAGAATCTTTCAGCAACAGCTCAGAAAATAAATAACAAAAAGCCATTAAGCACTGTATGTAGCAGGGTACGTCCCTTACCAATGTACCCATAGTGCATTATTTTAATTGATAGAAGGCAATTGCCCTGTATCTCTCATTCTATAGAACATGCTGTGTACAACATACTGATCAACACACCGTTTCCTCACATTGTTTTCCTCTCCAAAGTGAAGGATAAACCAGAAAATATGGCCTTCCTCACACAATAGAGTCTTTAGGTCTTCTATCTGGTCCCTACACGTTAGGATGTTCGCTGTAATACAATTCCCGGATAAATTATAACTAGTGACTGGCAAATCTGAAACCTGTTAAGAGTTCAAGTTCAGCTAAAAAAACCCCCGAGGGATTATTTTTAAAACTTTATCCTTCACAATTCAGTTTTCTTTTAAGGTTTGCTAAATCATTGTAATTTGGGACTATTTGCAGTTTCACTGCAAAAAAACAGCTCCAGCTCAACACACAGGAACCATGGAAGTACTAAGTATAGTTTGTAGGAATTGTATTGTAATATAGATATAGGTTCAGGTGACATAGAAGATTTTGATCTCCAGTTTAAGCCCGCAGGATAATTTCTTGTCTTGGGACACATACGTCCGCTTGATCGTGTATGCTGATACTTACATGCAGCTTTCAAACCAGTTTTACAAATCTGCTTCTATCTTTGTGCAAACTATTTCTACAGATGTAAGTGTTCCACTGCAGACGAAGCTTTTCAGTTTGCTATATCAAGCTTTTCCAAAGGATAAATTCTTCTAAAATACTAGAGGACAAATTCAGGAAATACACTGATGACACAGGAACACGTTATGCATATGTTCTTTTTGTCAGTAACCCATCAAGTGATGAGTAAGAACCTCCTGGGCTTCATCCTAACCCCACTGAAGTTACTCACAAAATATGCACCATATGGGTGCAAGGCTGGCCTGAAATTCAGAGGTTGGCTCTACCACGAGAACGCTTTTGCTCTACCCACTAATACTTTGTAATTTCTAAATGCTTCCTGACAATTCATGTTCCTCACCAGTTGTGGAGCCGTGGTCTTGGACGCGTTGCCTTCAGGAGCTGACCTTGCAGAGGCAGAAACAGTGATCTGCTGGTGTTGACAAAGCCTTTCTGCTGCCCTCACATCTGCGAATGCTGTTTCAGCATGGCTGAGCAAGGACAGAAAAGAAGGGGGAGTTACCCAAAAGCAGACACAAGTACCAGTCATTGCCCCCACATGGCTAATAATTCAATCCCAGAAAACTACACTTTAGTTAAAATAACATTAACACTTTAGCTCTGTCCCACTAGCAGGCAGAAAATACTGCCATGTCAGGATGAAGCATGATCCCCAGTGTCCGCCTCAGGTTTTCAAAGACATGAAGAGAAAGGAAATAGGGTCCGTGCTTCATGTGTTTCCTCTGGGACTCAACCTGCTTCCAGTGACCGCATTCGGTTGAGAGGGCCACAACCAGGTCCCATTTTGCTGGCGACCCTTTCCTCTCACCTCTCAGCAGCAGCTGTCCTTCTGCCTGCCCAGGCCCAGCCAGGAGATCCTCCTCAGGACCGTGGCCGCACGGCAGTACTTCTCGCTGTCAAGCAGCGTGCCATGGCACCTACCTGTGTGCCAGGCACCTGCCGTGGCCACAATGTCTGAGAGACACTTGCCCATTGGTCAGGGGGGGGGCAGATAGGGCCTGCTTGGGAGCCCTGCAGGCACAGGCCACCATCACCCCTCCTCCATTTACCTCAGAAAGGCACTGGCAGAGTTCCCGCCCATGCAGCCTAATTGCAGCAAGGGCTCCCACCTGCAGCCTCCCTCAGGGGAACTACCCATCCCTGACACCTGGGAGCGCTCATATTTAGCCCTCATTAATTGCTGCTTTTTCCTTAGAGCAACGTCTAACAGCCTCACCTGAGCCAGGGTCTGTGGGAACAGCCACCTCAGGCAGCACTGGCAAGATACCTGCCTCAGATGGCATCATTGCATTTGTCCGCTGTACTACTGGGCCTGGGTGCAGCTGCCATCTTAAAGCAACGCTGTACACCATTTGGTCTTCGCTGACTGAAGAGCCACTTGAGGGTACCTCAGCACCAGCCGGTGTTGAGCAGAGTGGGAGTGACCCAGTGGCACGGAGGCCAGGTAACATGGCGGGCAGCGTGCCTCCTCGGCACCATGGCTTGCAACAGGCCTCTGCACTACGTTAATGACAGGCACAAAATTTTTACGTGTTCCACTATTCCAGATTGCCTTGTGAAACACAAGCTAGCAGCAGGTTTCAGCACGCAGCTCTTATCTCAGCACCAGATGACCGAAAAAACTGAAGGGAAATATGAGCAGGGGAAGCATTTCTTCATGTTTTCGTGTGCCGCTTGTTGCTAGGAAAAATATTTCCTTAGTATCTCTGTGGGCTCTGCAAGTCAGCATCAGTGGAGCTCTGCTGGTTGCCAGAGAGTATAAAACAGCAAATGTCAGGAAAAAAATAGGAAGAAGAAGTAAAGCTTTAAGAATGTGCCCCATAATGAACGTCTGTCCCCTCAGTACTGCCCCTCACGCAGTCAGTAAAGAGACACATGCATCTTCTTTCTTTGCTGGAACAAATCTTGGGAGCTTCTTCCTGAGGTACTTTGTTTAAGCTATATTATTTTTCTGTCTGTTTTTGTGGTATTTTTTTTTTTTTAAGAAGCTTGAAAGCCGTTATTTGTGTCAGGGCAGCACACGGTGGAGGAGAGCCCTCGTTTACTGACAGCCGAGTGAGGGAGCCTGCATTTGAAATGAGCAAAAGAGAAAGGGCGGGAAAAGACCCAGAGCGGTGGAGGGGCAGAGCAGCCCGTCCCCAGGGGCAGCAGGGCCCCGGTCTCCCCCCTCACCTCCCCTGTGCTGCCGGTGGCACTTCTTGTCATAAATGGGAACAGATGAAGAGGAAGGCTGAAAAACCTCTGGTCTGGACATCCCCATGCAGCTCTGAACCCCGCCTGCCATTTCAACTGAATCATAGAATGGTTAGAGTTGGAAGGGACCTTAAAGACCATCTAGTTCCAACCCCCCTGCCATGGGCAGGGACACCTCCCACTGGACCAGGTTGCTCCAAGCCCCAGCCAACCTGGCCTTGAACACCTCCAGGGATGGGGCAGCCACAGCTTCTCTGGGCAACCTGGGCCACTGTCTCACCACCCTCACAGTCAAGAATTTTTCCTCATATCTAATCTAAATCTCCCCTCTTTCAGTTTACAACCATTACCCCTTGTCCTATCACTATGCTCCCTGACAGAGTCCCTCCCCAGCTTTCCTGTAGCCCCCTTTAGGTACTGAAGGGGCTATAAGGTCTCGCCAGAGCCTTCTCTTCTCTGGGCTGAACAGCCCCAGCTCTCTCAGCCTGTCTTCATAGCAGAGGGGCTCCAGCCCTCTGATTTTCTTCATGGCCCTCCTCTGGACTCGCTCCAACAGGTCCATGTCCTTCTTGTGTTGGGGGCCCCAGAGCTGGACACAATATTGCAGGTGGGATCTCACCAGAGTGGAGTAGAGGGGCAGAATCACCTCTCAATATCAAGGCCTTTCGCATATCCACACAGCTGAGACTGATGACGGTGTCACGGTGTTTCAACCTTTCTTAAGGCCAAAGGATAATTCATTTCCTAAGCCAGTTATTCATCGATCTTTCTGCCAACAGCTGGGGCCAATGATGATGATGAAGGTCTGGGGGTTGAAGAGTTTTAAAGCTGGTTATTGCTGAATTTGCTTCATACCAGCCACAGAACAATTCAGTGTATCTGCTTGAGCTGGATATTTAACCCCCATTAAACGGTTTCCCGTCCCTACTGATCATCCTCCAAATTGTCCTGTGGCTGCTCCCATCACTGACTGCTGTTTAAGTTCTCACATGGTGCTCTTTGAATTTTCAGTTTTTCACAATAAAGTGGTCTTTCCCGGTCTCTTTGCATTGTTTTATAAGCCATTTGTTTTTAAGTAAGACTCTCTTTCCCACAAAAAGAAAGAGCAAGACTTTGTCTGAATACAAATCCCATGCCCAACAGTGTGCTGACATTTGTGCACAGAGATGTGCTTTCCAGTTTATTCTATTGTGCTTTGCTTTTTTCTTTCTTTTTTCTTTTTTTTTTTAAATAGTTCAGTGGAAAGTTTGGATGATTCCAGGCAAGTATCCTTTAACAACACCACCACAGAAATAGCTTGAAAAACCGGAAATACATCTCAGGGTTGCCAGAGGAATTATGGGTTGTTGGTTTCTTTTGCTTTTTTTTTAAATGTAAGTGATCTCAAAAAAAAAAAAAATAGAAGATTTATGGCTGATAAGCAGAGATTAAACTCAGGCGCGGCACCAGCAGCTCTACATTTCTCCACCTGGGTATATTAATGCAAGTGCAGGATTTCTGCTGTCTGAGTCATCTCTCTTTTTTAGAGCCCACCATTATGGCAAGTGAGTAGATCCTGTTGCAGCAGGTACTGGTGTCCACCGAGGACCATGGCCCCATTTGTAGCGGTACAATTCTGGCTACGAGTCCTTGCTGATGTCCAGGAGAGGCTGGGCACCCAGGAGGATTTAGGGATCTGAATACTTCCATTGATCTAGACTTTAATTCCCACAGGCAAACTAATTGCCAAGTTGTTACCTGACCAAACTGGGTTTGCCCCAGGACATCCCCAGATAACAGGCTGGAGCATTAATCCACGGCGCCATCTAGCTCCCACAGAAGGAATATTTTTAATAGCTCTTTGCCCACATCATTATGACTCAAACCTTATCTAATATTTCACACAGAAAGACAGAAGATGATAACAACGAGGAAAAATGAATGTTATTGTTATCAATTCTTGGTCTCCTGGGCGCCAAGAGAACTGGAGTGAGGCAAATCACCTCACAGTCCCTCCTGTACCTCTTGACGGATTTTCTTTTCTTTCTTCAGGAATGGCAAGTGGCTTGACCCAAACGCAGGCAGAAAACCATTTTAGGTACGTAAGCTCTCCCCACCCTTTCTTCTGCAAGTACCTCTCACCGTCTGTCTCTGCAGCCTGTGTTGCAGCTCTGGGCCACCTGGGCTACCATTCTGCAAAGGGCAATGGCCGGCACCAGCTGTTTCAGAGGAATGTGCAAGAAAGCTGATACTATGAAAGCAAAGACCAAAATCATTGTACCAGAGCTTTGGTTTTCACTAATTACATGTAACACGTGGAGCATATGTAATCTAATTTGTTTCTACCAATATGCACCACGGTTATGCCAAGCATTTTCCATCTAAAATATTACAAATAATTGGCAGATTTCAGATATATGAGAATTCACTCATTTCCTATAAGGACAGAAAATCTTAAGGCAGCCTATTTCTTCTCTCTGAATAACGTTCATTCACCAGGCTCTCAGCCTTTGAGCCTATTTGCTAAATAGGAAGACCTCCATGGCTTTCACTAAAAAATATAAGACATGGGGATCTGCTTGTAGCCCCAAAGAAGAGAGAACGCAGGCTGAAATCACACAAGCCAGGAAATGCTTGAAAGCAGAGAGACGACAACTGTATAATCCACAGGTAATATGCAAGTGAAAGATAAAATGTAAAACTCCGACTCAAGCCTGCAGGACATTTGCCAACCTGCAAGTTAGGCTCCAGTGATGTATGGAATATATTTGCTCTGAGTCTGCTCTGCTGCATGCCAGAAGCTTTTAAACCATCTTTACAAATATGTTCCCATCTTTTGCCAAGGGAATATACAGTCTTTTTCCCTCACGTTGGTATCTAGAGTTGTTCTTAGTAACTTCATGATTTCTGAGGCTGTAATTACTCTTGAATATTCTCACATGTTGTCGTGACATACACCAAACTTAAATGCTTTCTTATTCTAACAAAACAAGTATTATTTGCATATTTACTTTGCACGTATGCTTTACAAAAAGACCAACAAAATTGCTTAAAAACACTTCAGTGATCAGTGGTACATTAGCTCTGCAGATTGGCAGACTATTCTGCTCTACTGCATTTCTCTTCAATTAGCTGTTTCTCTGCTCTCCTCTACCTCCACCCCATGTCCGGTGTGATCCCTTCTCCTCCCACGTAGCTGCCACGCTTTGTCCGTGTCTTCAACTGCAGTGATTTCCATAAGCCTGACCTGTTCTTTCTGCAGTAACCTTTTTATGTTACACATCGTTCCTTTACATTTTCCTAGGGCTTGTGAGACATCTCTTTTTCTGCAACCGCTCTCCTGCAGACACAGACTTTCCTAGCTGTGGTTATTCCTCCAAGTTTCAGTTCTATACCCAAAATGCAAATGTTCATGCACTCTAGCCAGACCTCCTGGATCCATGCCACTCCAGGCTATGCCTAGACCACAAGGCAAGTGTGTGCTGCGGTGCAGCTCCTGCTGTCCAAGGGAAAAGGTGGCATTAGGCCCCAATGACCTGACAACAAGGCCATGGCATGCAACCCTCTTGAATTTTTGAGTCCCTCAATAAAAACAGCAACCATAAGGTTCTTTTGGTCTTCTTCCATGCCCCCACCTCATTATTCCTCATCCCCATCCTGGGCCCGTGCGAACCTCATGAAGTGCAACAAGGCCAAGTGCAAGGTCCTGCACGTGGGTCAGGGCAATCCCAAGCACAAATGCAGGCTGGGTGGAGAATGGATTGAGAGCTGCCCTGAGGAGAAAGACTTGGGGGTGTTGATTGACAAGAAGCTCCTCATGAGCCAGCGATGTGTGCTGGCAGCACAGAAAGCCAACTGCATCCTGGGATACATCAAAAGAAGTGTGGCCAGCAGGTTGAGGGAGGTGATTCTGCCCCTCTGCTCTGCTCTCATGAGATCCCACCTGCAGTATTGCATCCAGCTCTAGGGCCCCCAACACAAGAAGGACATGGACTTCTTGGAGTGAGTCCAGAGGAGGGCCATGAAGAAAATCAGAGGGCTGGAGCACCTCTGCTATGAAGACAGGCTGAGAGAGCTGGGGCTGTTCAGCCTGGAGAACAGAAGGCTCTGGGGAGAACTTATAGCCCCTTCTAGTACTTAACGGGGGCCTACAGGAAAGCTGGGCAGGGACTCTTGATCGGGGAGTGTAGCGATAGGACAAGGGGTAATGGTTGTAAACTGAAAGAGGGGAGATTTAGATTGGATATGAGGAAGAAATTCTTGACTGTGAGGTTGGTGAGACACTGGCCCAGGTTGCCCAGGGAAGCCGTGGAGGCCCCATCCCTGGAGGTGTTCAAGGCCAGGTTGGACAGGGCTTGGAGCAACCTGGTCCAGTGGGAGGTGTCCCTGCCCATGGCAGGGGGGTTGGAACTAGATGGTCTTTAAGGTCCCTTCCAACTCTAACCATTCTGTGATTTATATTAGAAATGACCAGGTAGGGTGAAATGCAGGCCCTCCTTTCTGGCTTTCAGTAACAACATTTGATAACACAGCTCAAATGGGAAAGAAGATGAAGCAAGACCAGGCGTTGCTCAATTGCAAGAAGTCCATCCCAAGCAAAATCCCGCACCCAAGAAGAATGGATAGGAAAGTCCCTGCAACTACTTCTGTTTGTCATATTTAGTGCAGTCAAGTACTGCCCTGGTGTTTGTTAACATTTAGGCTCCAGTGCTTGTCACATATGAATAAAGAGGATTCCTCCTTTTCCAGGGGTCGCAGCTGTACACAAAGAAAAAAGTAAAATTTCAAACAATATGACTTTCACTAAAGAATGCAGGAAATGTTGTGATGTATTTTCATCGCAACCACTTGAAAGCAGAATTGCTGTGGAAATAAACCAACTCCAAATACACTGAACTTGCTGACTCAGTTGATCCAGAAGAAAAATCTCAAGTCAGCAATTTCCAGCAGTACCAAGTGTACCGTATCTGCAACACTGATGTAATGCGCAGTGCGACATCATATTTCCCTGAATAAGGCACTTATGAGTTTGATGAGCCACAGCTTTTAGATGAAGCTTAGGATTTGCTGCAAATTATGTAACATAGTTTTACTTTATAGCTTAGACTGTTAGATGTTAGACCCACCCAAATTCTTAAGGAATAGGACATTTAAAGGGAGCAACTTCCTCCAGCTTCCTTCTGACCCTAATCCGAGGCACATATCAAATTTAAAATGAGTGCAGATCTAGCCAATTCTCCTAATCTATCCAGAATTATCCACATCACAGCATTTTCCATTCAAAACAGCTTATGCAAATAATTTTCTATTGCCATATGCAAATGATTGAATCATATTTTGCTATCTGATAATTTTTCAAACAATTTCCTAATTTTTATGAGCACCTTATAAGCAAAATATTAATATAAAAGTGGGCACATCTTCACTTTAAATTTTCTGTTTACTGTTCTACTTTAAAAGTGTCCATAAGAAATTATTAGCAGCTGTTAAAAGACTCTTAACAAAAGGAGGATATATTCTAAGAGGGGAAAACACTTAGAAGTTACGATTTTAAGCAATTCTTTGGAGTCTGTACTCTACACTTATGTTAGGTGACAGAACAGGCAGTGTCACACTGGGGTAATAGGTTATGAAGCAAACTGGAGATGGATTAGGGATTCTTTGTCCCAGCTGCTGTTACTTCAGGAAAAGACAGGAAACAGCTAAGTTTGTCACTTTTAAGTGGTGGAAGTTGAGAGCAGAGAGTGAATTCAGGCATCTTAGTTAATATGAAAAGTATCCAGCACATGGAATTGTCTCCTGAAGGAGCATCAGAAAACCAAGGCAGCAGATGAAAGCGAATTATCTTCTAAGAGACAAGAAAGAGGCCTAAACTGTAAGTGGACATGTATAAACCGAATATAAACAGAAAACATAAAAAAGCAAAAACTTCTTCTATTATCTGGTTTATATGCCTCTCTTTCTCTTCCCTAGCTGTTTCTGCTCATTTTATCTATTTCACAGAAAGATTGTATGATAGGTGAACTTGTCTACAGAAGGGCAATAGAAGAAAAAGCTATGAGAACTGTGGAATGATAGCACCTGCTTTAGTATTATAGCACATTTCTGCATCCCTGCAACCACTGTTTGGAAGTTTAATGATTAGGAAGTGTAACATAATATAATCAATTCATACCAAATGTTAATGTAAGCTATTTTTAAGGAAGATAGTATTATTTAAAATGTGAGTTGTAGGGCTCATTTTCTCTTTTGCACATTATATTTGGGAACTGTGAAATATAAAGTATCCAGAAATGAAATATAGAAACCCCCTTGAGCTTTTCTTTCCCCCTTTGTTTCGTCCTTCTGAAGTTCACCCCTTGCTGCTTCTGCTGATAAAAATCATGGAAGAGGACTTTATTCACCACTACCAAAATATGATGAAGTTGGCCACTCTTGAAAAGTCTGGCTGTACTTTCTACTGTTCTTTTCTCAGACAAATATTACCCTATTATGTCAGAAAACCTCGACACTGCTCTGCTACAAGAGTAAGGCAAGAAGTAGCAATGTGCTTTGAAAAAGCAGAGAGCACACAGAATACTATCAGGATTAAAAGAAGGCTACAAAGCATCAGAGTTCACTTAGAAAAGCTCCGTTCATGCTAGATGACTGACCCTAGCCTTTGCTTTCCAGGAAAATTGCCATGACCATGTAACCAGCAGAATGCAATAGCTTGGTTATTCTCATAGAAAGTGAGCTTTAATAATGGTGCTTACTCTCCCTGAAGAATATTTCTGGATACTAGACACTAATATTTTGCTTTTCTACTGACAGTCCAGAACCCTGCCAGGAGAGACATGATTCTAACCAGCAAAACTGCACAGAGTTGGTGCAGTATATCACTCATGAGCAGCTGACAGACCACGTATTATGTGTGGAGGCTCTGTGGCCGCGCAGTTGGACTCAGGATGGTTGTGGTCTCTGCAAAGGGAAAGGAACGTTCATCAGAAAAATAAGATGAAAATCGGCAGCAGAATTATTTGTGGCCAAGGAGTTCTCCGGCTCCAGCTATGATTTACACACTGTTCTTCATATGGCTTGGCTCTTCACTCCCCTTCACTTTTGCTGAAGAATACACCACTGAGCAAGTGGTTTTATGTAATAATAATGGCTATTAGTACTGATATAGTTATTTTACTTCATAAGCTCAGGAATAACTGTATTCAGACTTGTTTCTCTTAAAAACAAACTTGAAACATCCCATACTTCTAATTCTTTGCATGACTGTGACCTTGTCTTCAAGCCTGAAATACAAGGTAATTAAAGCTAGAAGCGGCTCCAAGAGAAAAATAAAGACTGAAACAAGAATACATTAATTCAAGTGACATTTAGGTCAGTACAATCTTTGGTTCACTCAGAAGAAACCAGTCTAAAGTCCAAGAAAGCAATAAACTTCGGTGGCAAAAGGCAGCTCCAAGCTTGCGCTGTGAAAGGAAAGAGAGAAATCATTGCACTAAAATCTTTGTTTCTTCTAATTTCAAGTAACAGATGGAGGACAGAGAAGCTTGTAAAATTATTATTATTTATTTTTTTCTCACAGAATAGGTACCTTAATCTGGTGTTGTAGTGTGGACTCATTTTTTACCCTTGTCTATGTCCTTAAGTAGCCCAAGTGGAGTTATCTTCTGATACTGAGGGGTTACATTTATTTTACATAGATCACAACCTCAGCTCTGAAGCTCATTTTCATAGGCAAAAATCAGAAACCTGTCAACTTGCATTCTGTTTTGTTTCTCCGCAGGTTAATTTGCTTAGCTGGAGGCAGCTCGCCCATCCTGATACGGTACCTGCATGAATAGAAAGAAAGTAATGAAAGAATTCCTGTGGTTTGGGTCAGTAAATAAAACAGAAAGTCTTTCTGGTGATTGTGGTTTCCATGCTTAACAATGTGCTGTCCATCCTCATTATTGCAGCTCTTGGTTAAGTCTTATATAAACCAAAACCTATTTCTCAAAGGTATACATAAATACTTTCCCTTAGTTAAACAACCGTGAAGATGGTAGAATTCACAGAACACTTTGGCATGTAACCAATACATGTGATAATATGGCTACAGCGGATCTAGCCAGGCACTGTAACTAGATCATGGATTTTGAGCTGCCACACATAATGAATTCTGGCCGTGCTTTTGTACAATATATACACCTGTAACTTTTTCCTCTCTTACACGGGTGGAAGCATCCAGAAACTCTTTTGAGCATGGATTGTTCCTGAGAGATCTCCCACAACAGCAGAAGAATATGGGCATGAGAGTGAACCAGCATTATAAATATTTGCATGTTGGATGCCTGGAACTGAACCTGTGTCACTGTGCACTTGTATTCTTCTTACAGATTGTTTCTTAGGAATGACCAGCCCATTTGACTTTCACTCCAGCTGATTATTCCCACATGCTTTAGATTTTATTCAAAATAGTAGCTAAACATACTAATATGTGCTTCTGTTTTTTTCTTGCGGTATCAGCCAATCAGACACTGCAAACCTAATCATATAGGGTACATGAAATTCAAGCTTTGAAAAAATGCTCATACTATAATGAAGAAAATTGTCTTCTCAGTTTTCTTTGTGTGAGAATTATAATACAAGGAAGACAAGACCACCATATTGACTAAAATGTCTGGGCAAGCTAATTGTGCAAAAACAGACATGAACTATTTGAAGAAAGTGAGAACAAGAAAATAAAAGGATTCTCAGGAAAATTTTAAATGCAACAGCTGAGGTTATATATGTGCAATGGAACTTCTTTGAGGATGGATATTTGTACCTGTATGGTATTTCATGCAAGTAGGACTCAAGTGGAAAATACAGCTACGTGAAGTCAGTCTGTGTCTAGAGATACCATTGGAAAGAGAAATGTTAATAATGGAATTTTTATGGAACTTTAGAACCCAGGAGAGCTTCAGCAAGCTATCAAATATTAAAAAATTCTCTTCTCCAGGCTGAACAACCCCAACTGTCTCAGCCTGTCTTCATAGCAGAGGTGCTCCAGCCCTCTGATGATCTTCGTGGCCCTCCTCTGGACTCACTCCAAGAAGTCCATGTCCTTCTTGTGTTGGGGGCCCCAGAGCTGGAGGCAATACTCCAGGTGAGGTATCATGAGAGCAGAGCAGAGGGGCAGAATCACCTCCTTTGACTTACTGGCCACACTTCTTTTGATGTATCCCAGGATGCAGTTGGCTTTGTGGGCTGCCAGCACACACTGCCAGCTCGTGAGGAGCTTCTTGTCAATCAACACACCCAAGTCCTTCTCCTCAGGGCTGCTCTCGATCCATTCTCCAACCAGCCTGTATTTGCGCTTGGGATTGCCCTGACCCACGTACAGGACCTTGCACTTGGCCTTGTTGCACTTCATGAGGTTGGCATAGGCCCACCTCTCAAGCTTGTCTAGGTCCCTCTGGATGGCATCCCTTCCCTCCAGCATGTCGACCGCTCCACACAGCTTGGTGGTGTCAGCAAAATTGCTGAGGGTGAGGGTGCACTCAATCCCATTGTCCATGTTGCCAACAAAGATGTTAAACAGTGCTGGTCCTGGTACCAACCCCTCAGGAATGCCATTAGTCACTGGTCTCCATTTGGACATCGACCCATTGACTGCAACTCTTTTGAGTGCAACCATCCAGCCAATTCCTTATCCACTGAGTGGTTCATTTATCAAATCCATGTCTCTCCAGTTTAAAGACAAGGATGTTGTGTGGGACAGTGTCAAATGCTTTGCATGAGTCCAGGTAGATGACCTCTGTTGCTCTTCTCTTAGCAATGCTGTAACCCTGTCGTAGAAGGCCACCAAATTTGTCAAACACAATTTGCCTCTAGTGAAACCGTGTTGGCTGTCACCAATCACCTCCTTATTTTCCATGAGCCTTGGCATCGTTTCCAGGAGGATCTGCTCCACCATCTTGTTGGGCACAGAGGTGAGACTGACTGGCCTCTAGTCCCCGGGGTCTTCCTTTTCTCCCTTTTTAAAAACGGGGCGTTATCTTTACCCTTTTCCCATCAGTAGAAACTTCACTGAACTGCCACAGCTTGTCAAATGTGATGGACGCATTTGCAAGCGGCTTAGCAACTTCATCTGCCAGTTCCCTCAGGACTTGCGGATGCATCTCATCAGGTCCCATGGATTTGTGCACCTTCAGGTTCCTCAGATGGTCTCAAACCTGATCTTCTCCTCCAGTGGGCAGTACCTCACTCTCCCAGTCCCTGCCTTTACCTTCTGCAACTTGGGTGGTGTGACTAGAGCCCTTGCTCTCAGTGAAGACTGAGATGAAAAAGTCATTGAGTACCTCAGCCTTCTCCATATCCCAGGTAACCAGGTCTCCCGTTTCCTTCTGGAGAGGGCCCCCATTTTCCCTAGTCTTCCTTTTATCACTGACTTGCCTGTAGAAGCTTTCTACAGCTAATTTTCTACAGATGTTGATCTAATTTTGAAAATGTTTACAAAATCCCTACTTGTTGATCTTTAGGTAAGTGAACCAATGTAAAGAGCAGAAATCCAGATTCCACTGAGGCAAGGCTTGTATTTCACTATTGTAGTCACTAAGTATCCTTCCAACAAATTAATAGTTAATATGCTACAGATTATCATTCAATGAAAACTTTGTGAAGACAAACATATTATTCTTTGGAAAAGAAGTGATGAAAAATGAAACTACCTTTCTTAGCACAGAAAAGAAAAAAATCACCCACATCAAAAATGTTGAAAGCAAATCAAACAAAGGATGCACTATGCTGAGGGACATGAATCCACGTACATTCTGAAAAAAACATGCTTAGATAATAGACAATTCTGACAATAGAGCCTTTGTTTTCAAAGCAAGAAAAATCAACTTGGCTTTACATTTTTGAATGGGTTGGTTTGATCTGAGCGCAGGGGCAATGACAGTCACTCAGAATACGAGACCTTTAATATTAGACAGATTTTAGTCACGGGTAAGATTTGTAATGAAGAGTACAGCATAAACAATAAAATTAAAGTGCAAAATAATGAATCTGCAAAATACATATGTATATGCTTAATTCGAAGGGTATGTGTAACTTTGCTTAAACACTTTGCCAAGTTAGATCTTATCTCAAATGTTAATAGGTTTAATGTTACTAACACTTCTCAGGAGGAAGACTAGAAAACAGGGAAGATACAAAGTCTTTCTCAAAGACAATATTTCATAATTGATGTTCTCGGTAAAGCCTTCATGACAGTATAGAAGGCTCTCACTCCAGTGCAGTGGTTCCCAGGTGCTGCCGCGCGTACTAGCCCTAGCTAGTCAAAGTTTTATGCCTGCACTTCCACACTTCCCTTCCATTTTGCAAAAGCGAACCCTTAAGCGCCTCTCCCACTTCTGCGCTTCAAATAGAGCACAAACACCATAAGACGCCGTTGCTTGTTTCAATTCTGGAAACCTGGAAGAGGGTAAAATGTACACAGCAGAACTGGAGGCAACTAGATAGTGCAAAATCTGAGGCCCAAATTCAGGAAAACGTTTAAACTAATGGGGGGCTTTAAACATGCTAAGATTAAGCACATTGAGAAGTGCTTTCATGAATAGCAATACAATAAGACAAGCACTTTTCTATCTGAGACTGAAATCTGTTAAGTGCTGACAATAGCACTGAATGTTTACCTCTTGCTGATTTACTATATAACCCTTTTTCAGCTACCATTGTCAGAAAGAGCTCAAAAAATTAGAAAAAAAAAAAAAAAAAAAAAAAAAAAAAAAAAAAAAAAAAAAAAAAAAAAAAAGATGATTCTTCCCACAGTAGTTATGCAGAAAGTTCTGTAACATCTGAACCACCTTCTGGTTTTAACTGTCCATGACGTAAGCAACATTTCACTGACTTCAGTGTGACCTTAAAAATCTGTCTTATGAATTAAGACTTATGTTAGGGATCAGCAAATCTCAGAAGTTTCAGAATTCAGATCAGATCAGATTTGGGTAGGAATTCAAACTATGTGGCAATGAATCCTGTCAAACCTCTAATTTATAAACCTGGATTTTCACTCTGTTGGCACTTCACAAGACCTAAAGTGGTATCTCTCCAGCTCCTACAAATCTAAAGTGGTGGGTACAAAATCAAAGAGCAGATTTCCATCTATTCTAGTGGAAGACTATTGTTAACAAACAAGGGTTTGCACCATACATCACTTCTGGGCTTTGCTCTTTCAATTCTTTGAGTAATAAGCAGCTGTGAGCAGAAACCTGTTGCACACTAACACAAATCCGGCTGCCTGCAGAACACAGGAATGAGCCAGGCACCTCCACGCTGGGTGGAAATTTGCATCTGCTCATGGGTACCTTACGAGCCTGGTCATCATGTTCAACCTTATGTTCACAAATACTCTGAATCTGCCCTCCAGAGGACTCCAGCCCTCAGCAGAGTAAGGCGGCAGCCCTAGCCCTGCCCTGCTTCACGTGTGTGTCCAAGAAGTGACCACACCTACGCTAACGCTGCGTGGCTTTGTTAGGAGTTTCAACCCAGAAGGTCTGGAGTGGGAGAGTGGAGAGAATCAGCGGTGTCACTGAGAGACGGTCTCCTCGTGAAAAAGGGGAAACACAAGGCAGGCTGGCGCTGCTGAACCGGGCTGGAGAGCTTGGTTCCATAGGGCTGGTCACTTGTAGGAATTTTATCTTTGCAGAAAAAAACCAAAAACATACAGCTATAAGTTGTAGCCTGCATTTAAAAGTTTGGCCAGCATAGCAGATTCGGTCAGGGGATGTGACTTTGGCAGGTGTAACTGCAACAATAAAATTCTTACATACCTTGTTGCTGGTATATCGTGTTATCTGGTCCAAGCACTTCTCCTTAGGGCATAATTTTGTTTCCCAGTCTTGCTGGTTTATAGGAACGCTGACAAACTTCAGAGTCAACCTATTCTGAGGCAAAACACCTCCTACTTTGAAAAAAAACTATATAAAAATATTTTTGAGGTGGTGTTACGCAGGCCTATAAATTTTGATCTTTCCTGGGACTGAAGAAAGGAAAATTATCTACTTGTTCTTCAGCTAAATTTCTCCTCTCCTTTTAGCCCCAGCCTTCTGGAAGTTCTGCAGCTCACCAAAAGAAGCTGCAGAGGCGACAGGGTAACAACATTTGTTTACTGTGGATCTCCCTTTGAAGAGTGATTACAACAACATCATTCTGCATATCCGGAGGGTGGATTTCTTATCGCCCTGAAGGAGAAGGAGAACAATCACATATTTGATAAGTTCAAACAAAAGCGCACACAATTATAGGAAGTGAAATGTTTGCTAAAAGAGGGCAGTTTATACAAAACCCATTTTTATAACCTCATATATATATTTATTTCGTGACAGCTTTCAAGAGCAATGTTCTGTAACTCTGCAGTATCTCTGTTTTGTGGTGGCACATGAAATATTTTCCATTTGAAAATTGACACCGAAGGGGAAACATGCTGCAGAAAACAGCCATTGCAATAACTTTCCTCAGCGGCTACTTCCACCCACACCCATCTCGCACTCCAAGGCAATGAGGTGTAGATAAATCCGTACAGGCTGCTTTTCCACCTGTAGGAACAGCGGTGAGAAGCGCACGGGCAGGAGAGGCACTCGCTTCCACCTTAGCTCTGGCAGAGACCTGCTGTTCCAGGGCCCCCGCTCTGCCCTCTGCTACCGCCCCAAAGCAGAAAGATGCCCAGGAATAAAAATTACAGGCAGTTTGTTGTGTTGCGGAGGCTGCACTCTCCTGCCGCGAAGGGCCAGGGTTGCGTGGCTGCGTGGAAGAGGCACTGCTGACACGGGCACTCACGTACGCAGGGCATCATATTCTAAACGTTGAGTTCTTTACCAAAAGTCATCCACCTCTAAAAAGATATTCACAGGGGTAGATTGGTTTGACACATAAGTGACACTCACAGAATCGGTTCCAATAAGCCGTATCACACTACGTAAAAACATAGAGCAGCAAAATGCGAGAAGGGCACGGGACCGGTGTTCGGATTATGAGGGAGAGAAGAACTTCTTCCTGACGCAAGAAACAAGAAGAGAAGGCAGATTTTGATTGTGTCCTTACCAGTTTCTAAAATTCTCCTAACAACTCTGTTTTTTAGAAAGACTTTTTGGCTGTGCCTTTTTCCTTTCAGCAAAAACGTATTAGCTTGTAGCAAGGATTAAGCCAAGCTGTAGTCTAACAAAGAGTGTTTTCCATTTTATTGCATTGGGGGTGTTTTTAACCAATTTTGGAACATGTTTGGAACTAGAAATATCTCTTTTTTTTTTTTTCTTCTCTTTTTTCCCCTCTACAGAAACCTGATAAAACATTACTGATCTGATCAAATTCTATCAGAACTTTTTCCAGAAGACCATCATCTGTAAAATTAGACCAATGCCTCTCACATGCCATAGCGGCACTCAGGGGTATACTTTATCATAATCTCTAAAGCTTTTGGATAGCCTTAGAAATAAGACAACACAGCAGTGAAAACTAAGATCAGTCATTCACATCCATGCATATGTTGTATATCAGGAAAATGCAAAGCGAGCAGTTAAAGTGGGTGTAGAGCGCTATCAGTGAAGAGTGAGAGCTTGTATTTTCCTTGGAAGCCAGATGCAAAGTGCAGGACAACAGCAAAGCAGACTGTGAGCAGATGCTTCACCAGTTTGCATCAGCACCCAAACTGTCAAACATCAAAAAAAGAAAAAGAAAGATCAAAATGGAAATCTCAGGACACTATGTTTTCAGCTGAGATTGTTGTTACTTGCCATCTCTGGTCAGGTCAGAGAAGAAAAAAGTCTCTACAAAAACATCTGAAAATGCTGAACTAAGTTTGGTTTGGATATAGGGTAAAAACAAGCAAGCAAGCATACGCAAAACCAGTTTCTTTTCTTACTACTCACAGTTTTCCCCTTATTCTTCTACTGGATTTTCCATCATGAACTATTGTCACATTGTTTTGTTCTTGTCACATCGGACACAGTCCTGAGAGAGGCTGCAAAGTGCCCTCCTGCTGGATTAGGCGGGAGGCTGATGTGCAGGGACTGACATGAGTCAGCAGCAAATAACTAGTTTAGGTTATACCCTCTTATTTTTAAGGGTGATTAATCTAGACCAGAACTGAAGCACTTTGGTGAGGCTGAATAATGAAGTTTATGCCGCCGTTCTCCATGTTGTTCCTGCCCTGTACAGGCAACAGTCTCACGATTCACTGCTCTGTCCCCAAAGACAGCATTCAGGTATCATAATAAGAGGATCAGTATGAGAGGTACAAGATTACGAATTTGACATGAGTGAACTCAACAGATACTTGTATAACTATGACAGCTTAAAAGTAAATCAGTGAAAGGCAGATCTCTGTATATTCTTCTATAGATAAAACTAAGAGGTTACAATGGTTATCAAGCTCACCGTTCACAAACAGAATAAAGCTGTAATACCCTTTATTGTCCACACCATTCAAGAAACCAGTAAAGTTCTCATATACTTTCCACATAAAGTTTCTCTTGGAAAACTTCATAAAACATATGATATACTAATTGAAATGTCATAATGAGAGAGGCTTTAGAGCCTTTTGAATCCATTAAATCTCTTGCAAGGCTTAGCCTTTGAGCCGGCACATACGAAATAAATGTTCTGAACGTTAAAGAAAAAGGAAAAAAAAAAAAAAGAAAAAAAAGATGACATTTCCTACATGGACTGCCTAAGGAAGACTTCCTTGGTATTATCTGTAGCTTTTTTTTTTTTTTTTTTTTTTTTTTTTAAGGCAATCCTCTAGCCTGAAAATCCAGATTCCAGTGGGAGTGAGAAAGGTTTTCAGGATCAGATTGTAGTGTTTATATACAAAAGAATGCTAGTAAAGTTAAAGAGATAGGCATAATAGACTGCATCTCAGTACAGTGTATTTATACCACAGTCCTACTGGTATAAAGATACTTCAGGCACGTACAGTTAAATCTAGTCAAAAGGGAAAATAAGTTACACAGGGCTTATTTGGATCTGTAGAACTTTAGATCTGCATTAATGCTGTACCTGTGTTTAGTACTTTGAAACAAAGAAAAGGTTGATGACAGCAGTTGTTCAATTGTATAAAAGCATGTGTGTGCGTCATTGTCAATATTATACTGCTTTAGAAGAACAGCTCAGAGAAAAGTTCTGTAGATAAAACTACCGTAAAGACAATGGCCAAATTAATATACATTTACATTAAGGCTTTCAATCCTGTGAATGCTACTCTCTTAAAACTAAACCTACATGTAGGTTTACCATGGTAAATAGGTGCTTATTTTTCTGTATGCGTAGAAGGTTTAAAAGTTTGCCCATTAATGTTTCGGTAAACAGAAATAGGAATTCCCACCTTCCTGCTTGGAATATTTAAGGCATTCATCGCAATTAGTGTATACCATTTACAATATTTACCACTTTATTACCTTTGTATTGCATCATATGAAAAAAAGATTTTAAAGGCTATTGTCCTGGACCCTAAAGATTTGCGTGCACATGAAAAATGGGGGTACGTGTTCACAGAACCAAGGCCAAAAAAAGACTAGTTTAGAAACAAATATTTCTTTTACTGGAAAACTTCCATTTCTCTTTTTGATGTAAGGTACAAGTGACTGCTATGGAAATGTAATGCTGGGGTTCAATCCTGGCCCTACTGAGATAAAAGGCAAAATAGTCTTTGACTTCCAGACATGTAAGTTATTTTTCTGAACTCATGGGAAGATTCAAAAAGTGAAGGTATACGTTGCACTTTAAGGCACGTATATTCATTTTCTTCACTCACGTGCAACTACCTGAAACAGAGACACCTTTCTTTACAAATTTATGCAGCGTAACTGGGCAAATAGTGCAGAGAAATGTATCTTCCTTCCCATATACTTATATTGATTCTTGTTCCTCAGCACATATAGATCCAAATAGTATTTTCACTTCCAAGTTTTTGAAGTTAATGATTTACTTTTGGTTTCCTGTAAATATGAAAGATACTGCTGCCTTTCCCAGAAAGGATAAAGAATTCTCTTCCGTTGCCTTTTGTTATGCAATATTCTGCAATCCCCTTTCTGCAGGAAAATAGAATACCAACTTCTGCAAGGTATAATTGCATGGAGCAGGAAAGAGAACACAATCCAGTAAACTCACCCAGAGATTATATTTGCTTGTTTTTTCCTTCCTTAGACAAGGTTTCCATCAACAGGAGCTTTGGCATTGGAGAGGCTGTGAGAATAAATTAAAGGGCAGAAGTGTCATCTGGTTAACACTCTTAAGTAAAAGCAAAAGCAGAGTCACAGACATGAAAGAGATCACAGATATCCTACTATTTATGATGTGATTGTAAAGTGTAAAGTGTGCTACAATCTTAAGGCAATACATGTTAATTACCCTTAGCAGATCTCTGATGTTACAAAAGTAATTGCTAAGATCTTTTCTGTATTGCTGATAACTCTATCTATCACAGCTTGGTTTGTTTGTTTTAAATTGGATTCTTATAAGCAACAGGAACTCTTGACGGTATAATTCTATAGAAATACTACCTTTTTTAAAAGTCTAAAACATTGGAACATATCCAGTGGGCCCTCAGCCCTGTTCATCAAAAGACGACAGCAACCTTGCTGGGGCAAAAGTCCACAAATGTATGCATTAGGTTTGACCCCGTGCTACCAGTGTCATGGAAAAGTTTCTCCTCAAAGCCTCCAGGAGAGTGAGAACAAGCCTATAGTCTATCATCAAGAGCACGCTAAGCCTATAAAATATATATAGAGAAAAATCCACAGGTATGGTTTTGGTGCTTATGAGCAAGTTCCCAGCTGCAGAGGCGAGGTGCATGTAGTTGGCTACATACCTATAAGAGTGGAGATAATCATTTAAGAGAACCTGTATTCCAGACAGGCAGATATCCATGCTGGGCCCCAGCTGCGCTTCTTTACATGACCCCCAGAATTAGTAATTAGTAATTAGAATTAGTAATTTCCCCATGTCCTTAGGAGTAGGGTCACAGCTCCTCCCGTCCCTGCAGGCAATCAAGTTTGGGAGAGGTTAGACTCAGTTTGGCTCAGGCACAAAAGACTTAACATTTTTTTCCTAATATAACGAACACCCGAGCATATGCAAAAAAATATACAAATAAAATAATCTTATCACACTTTTCAGAAAAACAGGGTTGATAGGCTTCACTACTATGCAAATAAAGAATGGATGAGGAAGAATGAAAATTGAAGCTTTGGAAAACAAGAGTTGCTTAGAAAGTAAAATGAACTAATAGTTTTAAGGAAAAACTTCACTATTAATTGTTATCTCTTAGTTAGCAAGTCAACCAGTGACTGGTACCCACCACCGATCACGCAATCCTACAGCTAAGATGAATTGTTTTTCTATTATTGCTAGGTTTGGTCAAAGGTGTTTTGTGAATATTTTGGATAACTTGTGAAGAGACTCTCTTCAATAATTGATAGTTGTGACCTCATCATATCCTACTTGCACGTGTTTCAGAAGGGCAGAAGTAATAATAGAAATGGGCTCATGAAATATCTGTCCCCTGCCCCCCCCCCCCAAAAAAGCAAATATTGTGTGTTGACATTGAACCCATTGTTACATCCTAGTTAGACCCCAAAAATGGCACAGAATAAGTGTTATAATATATTTAATATTTCTCATTGAAGAACAAGAGGAAGCACACCAACTTTAATTATATTACAGGCAGGAATGCCACTGACTTATTCTGAGTTTAAGACTGTACAGCAAGATCATGCCGAGAACAGAACTATTTGTTGGAAAAGGAGCAGATATCAAAAGATCTTTGTCATAGACAGAGCTACATAAATTCAAATCAAATACGGAACAGATCTCTGCAATATCTGCTGAAGTAAGATGAGCTTGTGGCAGCTCAGACAGTTCTGAGAAGATTTAGGTGACCCAGTTTCAAATAAGACAATTTATGGGAATAAAGCAAATACTACATATTTCCAGTGCTGTTAGACAGAGAACCACTTCCAAGAGGCAGGATTCCCCAGACCTTTCTGTACAGTCCTGCCACACAAGCAGTTCAGCTAACCAGAAAAGGACATCGCATTCTTCTTTGCACATGCAGTTAAACTGTACGAATCTAGAGAGAGCATATTGCATTTAAACAATGAAGTCAGCCAATAAATCTTACACTTGTCTAATTCTTCTAGGACTGTAGCCTCAGCCCGTGCCTCTAAATAAATGAGGATGTTCATCACGAACTCCTGAGATCGGAGCCAGTAATAGTCCTTCTACAGAGTGATTCCACTGATTTTAGTCATGTTACTTTTAGCTGACTCTGGCATGAGTGGAATACCCATCCCATAGACTATATATAACCACCGACGGGAACAGTGATCTGCTTATGGACTTTAGAATACTTGCTGGCCCCTGGCCACAACCACAAGAAACAAGAGTTTCAGAAGTAATCACAGCTCCTCCTCTTCTGTCACTCAGTGCAAGTAGGAAGGAACTTGCCTTTAACATATGTATCTAAACAAGCTTAGTTGCACTAATTAGTTCTCCTATTATATTCATTTTAATTCTTGTTATTCCTTTTTAGAAGGATTGGCTGCAACTAACACTCTGTTTTTACGTGAATGAACCCATACGAACATTTGGTCCTGGACTTTTCCTGTTTGTTAATAGCTGAGCCATTCAGTATGGGGCTGCAGCACCCTCAGAATTCCTAAGAACACTATGAGTCATCCCATCATCGCTCAGAGGAGGGCTCTACGGCTGGGTATTACTGCCACCTAGTTTTCAATTTTTATTATTATTACCTAGACTTTTGCATTCTCCGTGGTAAAAAAGTATACTCTTAAAACCCGAAAATTTTCATGCTAGTCGTACGTGATACATACCCTGTGACGTATTTAAATAGTGCAAAATTGTGCAATGATAAACTACCGAACAAATCTACATGCATCTAGATGCAGTCTTGAAATACATTTTAAGGATACATAATTACTAATCCCAAATACAAACACACGGTGAAAATCCAACTCCAGTTTGGTATGTAGGGTCAAAACAGGAGCCAAGTTTGCAGCATCATAGAAGTTTGTAGATCTACAGTTGATCTTTGCCAGTTGACAATGAGTCTAATAACTTTTATTATGGACCTTTTTCATTGCAATTGACAAATAAAACTTTCCCACGTAATATTGCTGCTGTACCAAAATCTTGCAGAAAGACCTTGCAATATAAGACTCCTCAGTGAGATACCATGTATTTTTCATTTTGATGTGTGAAGAGAACCTTTATATTGGGATAATCTTTTTTAGACCAGGATATGAACTAAAAGTTTATCAATAAAACAGAGAAATGTGGAGAACAAGTAAAGCAATTTTTGAAACCTCATATAAATTCAATTTTGAGGTCTGAGAAAGGAACTCTTAAGATTCTCCATTCTGGTGACCTTCGTGCTTTTATGCTGGTTCTGTGGTTTCTGACTGACTAGGAGAGCCTGTGGGAACCCATGGAAGTTGCAGGTTAAATTCAGAACCCCGCCGAGCAACCTTTCACAAGGTGTGAAATAATAAATATATTGCCCAGGCAGGTTCCAGTTTTGAAAAAAAAAAAAGCAACTAAAAAAATGCCCATAACTGAAATTTCTTATAACTGTTAGAGCTGGGGCACTGTTACGGCAAGGCAGAGTAACATATTTTAGAATTTCTCCAGTGCAATTCTACTAAACTAGATGAGGAAAAAGCCTGTTTGCTGCAACTGAATTTTGTCCATTCTTTAACAAACAGCATAGCAAAAATTAGGCCATTTCAATTTGTTTGTGTGTAGCAACCGTGTCCCAAAGCTGCTCAATAAATCTCATAAAGCAGCCTGAATTCTCCTTCATGGAAGTGAAAGATTTGTGCAAGTACCGATGTTGTTAGTCTTTATTTCCACCAAAAGAACCAGACCGAAAGTAAAACAAGATGTTTGTGAATTTCAGGCATGATGCAATCTGAGGAATTTCGCATGGTGCATGGGTGGACAAGGCATGATTCTGAAGTAGGCTTTTTAAGACAAAACTGAGACATCTATATTAACGCAGGTTGAGAGGCCACAGATGTCTCCAAACACTCTCCCTTTTTTTTTTAAATTGTTATTGAAAGACAAAATTCTATTTGAACTCAGATCCTAGGCCCCTGGGCTTGAAAACCATATTGTGCACCCCCCACCGTGCTCAGGTTAAGTTCATTCAAGCTATTTTATGCAGCTACAGTATGGATCACACTCAGTTTTTCTTTTTCCCCTAACAGGTTTGTTTCTGGTCATAAATTCTCAATCAGTGGGCAAGCCACATTGTGCAATTTAGTAAATAGTGTAGTTAAAACATGTTTAAAGTCAAAAGAAAAAGGATCTGACAATGGAGTATTGTCCCCTTTTGCAGAACTGAAGTGTACCTTCTTTGATTCAGTAACCTTGCTGCACTTTGGTATGAAATTGCCCCTTTTTCCATCAAACTTGCATTTAAAGTGCCTCATTAGCATGTCTCACCAGATCAGTAACGATTCTGCTAACCCAACGCTCGTTTCACTCAAGCCACCATGGTTTTTCTATCTGTTTAACATCTAAAACTCCTTGACAAAGTTCCTTTTAAAATTTACTCCTTTTGTTTCTCCTTGGGTTTTCTGCAAAGATCTTTAAACTTCGATGTACTCCAAGATGACTTCTGAACAAAAATCATGTCTAGCCCAGCTAGTAAATCTAGCCTCCATTCAATGGGACTAAATAAGTGCTTCACGGCTATTGTAGAAGCCTCTAAAAAGGATCTTGCATCTTTAAGAGTTTCCTACAATAAATTAAACACATCTCACCCATTGTAAAAGGAAAAAAAAAAAAAAAAAAAAAGAAAAGAGAGAGACTTGATCCGGCACAGGGGAGCTACTGTAGACCCACAGTGATGCCATCATACTTCTAGTACCAAAACATCCACAGATAACAGAGCTTAAGCTAACAGCAACAGGCAATGGAACCAGAATTTTATTCCTTTAGGAATTCAGCCTTGGAGTTCGCATCAGTAAAATATGGCCAGCAAAATAAAATAAATATATAATGGATTAAAATTCTGTATTTCTATGGCTTATTAAAAAGAAATACAGCAGGATTTTAGCTTGAATTTGCAGTACCTCAGCCAGGAAATTCCTGTTTCTTTTCTAATATGTAAGATCTCAGGCCCAATGGTCAGATTCATCGTAGCATCTGAGCCCTGCTTAAATACAGGCGCGTGAGTAACCCTACTGGTATCACCGAGACTGGTGCCCTGCTTAAAGTTGAGCTCATGTTTAAACTCAGAGCCACCACACTCATCCAAAGCTCTAGATCTTTCTGCTCATTTCTGCACTGAAATAGAGAAATCTTAAGCTGTCTCAACCATAAAGGTGATTGAAAAAAACAATTGGTGAAAAAAACAAAACCCAAATCTGTGCAGAAAATTATCTTAAGCAGAGTACCTGAATTTACCATAAGGTCCTGCAGGCTGATAGAGGCTACAAACCACTGCACCATTGCGTGACTCTGGCCTAAATTAATGCTCATTCCCCTCAATGGCCGCTGAATGATCTGTCTGAAAATCTTTCTGACTTGCTGAGTGCTGAGTGGCCTACCTGAAGTGAACCAGCATTTCAAAGACGTGTTCAGAACACAGGAAAAAAACCTGCTAGCATAGTTGGCCAACAGTTTAGCAAACTTTGCTGTAGGCAACGAATGTGTTTAATAAATTCAGAAATACCTTTTAATTCTTATATGAAGACAAAGACCTTCATTGTATTAATTCCAATAATTTGTGCTGCTGTTGTCTGTATTGCTGAAGTTCTGTATGTTTTATGGCAGTTGTGTTTAACCTTCTGCGTATCTGTAAGGTGAAAAGGAAAAAGGAAAATTAAAGCAACTTGCTTGTCTCTTCGCTCCCTTTAAAAATTTGGTCATTTGGTCTGCATTATCAAAATGGACATCTGTAATTAAAATTTTGTTTTCTCTGGTTTATGTCAAGTTGGAACAACGGGCACACAAAAGATACCTTCACGAATACGTACTGACTGGCAGCTGTGTGTCAAGAGAAAGACAGCCTAGGCAGCAACTTCATTGTTTCTAAAAGCTAGTAGAAAAACTTCATAAAACCTATTCAAATACTAATCCTCTTTAAACACCCAGCAGATGCCTCAAAATATTTGAAAATTTCAAACACTATCAACTAACAGAAAGCAGCACAATATTGTAATAAAAGTGCTCACTTTTTGGATTCATATTATTATAATTATTTAGTTCTCATTATTTTTATGGGCAGATTAATACTAATACTGCTTTTGCTATCGTTGCTATTATTAGATGTAATACCCAAATGGCCACGTCTCTACAATAGCACAGCCCCAGCAAGCCAAAGTGGCCATTACTGCCGCAGGAGGAGATGAGTGTGTGGGGGCCAGCAAGCAGCCGGTGGAAGGCTGCTTCATCCCAACAGCATCCATCACTGTCCCTCTCTTTCCCTTACTCCGCTAACAACACCTGAGGTACGGCTGACTCCTCAGTTTCACCTGCACTGCTGGGAAGCCATGAGACAACCGTATACAAAAGCCAATAAATTGCTTTCTTCTAGGGATGGTTGGCATATATGTCCTGGTTTGAACGACACAGGACTAGTTTTTCTTCTAATGCTTGGAAAAACTGCACTTTTAGAAGACTCAAGTGTCTGGATTTCTGAAAATATTTACTTTATAGCCAGCTACGGCATGTGGGTTTCAAGGTCTCAGTGTTTTGAAGCTTAGCCAGGTGCAGGGACGAGGAGGAGCAAGACACTTGACCCAAGCTGGCCAACAGGGTTATTTCATACCATGAATGGCACATTCAATATCAGTTAGAAAGTTTGCTGTGGAGTTCTCCCTCTTCCTTGATGGCAGCAATCCTGAGAACTTCTTGCGCTGGTGCTGGACCCCTGAGGGCCCCTTCCTCCCAAAGCCGTAGCGCTCGCAGTGTCCCACACTTGCTGTCCCCTGCTGGGAGTGCATGGCTTCCTACGGATAGAATGGGCTGAGTATAATCCTTGTATATGTTATACTGGTATCAGGATCAATATGGGTTCTTTAGTATTGTTAATGTTAGTTATTTAGTCTTAGTCTATTAAATCTATTTATATTTGAACCCTTGGTTTCCTTGTTTTTTCCGGATTGCCCTTCCCGGGTGGGGAGGGGTCATCAGGTGAGAGAATCATTGTCTGAACGACAATAAATTGTTGTGGGTTTCTCAAACCGTAACAATATAAAAATAACATTATCCTTCCAAAGCAGACGGCACAGAAAGTTACACCATTCATTGTAGGCATCTCAGTCTGTATTGTCAGGCACCCAGAAAAAGACTTGGGAGTCTGGAGTTTGCTGCTGCTCAGTTTCTAGGACCAAAAAGAGCAGCCGTAAGACTACACTTTTTTATACAGCCAGTCACTCCCCAGGTCAGATCTTCTACCTATAGATCGAAGAAAACTAACCCAACAAGTTCAAATTTTTCCTTACCACCACAGGGCTAATGAACCATGGAATATTAGCTGGATACTCTGTATCCTGACTGTAAATGCAATGTAAGCGGTGGAAGAATAGAGAGCAATTTCCTCATTAGCAGTGATTAAGGAAGACTGAAACAAAGTGCCTTGAGTTCACTAGCCAAGAAAATGGGGAAACACAGAAGGAAGTGCTTCTTGTATAAACCAGGCAGGAGAGAAGATTGCTATCTCCTCTCCCCACTCCCTCTCGCTTTAACTCCCAATGGTTTACTAATAGTATTATCCAAGCATTAAGGTAAACTTATTTTGTTTTGTGCTTTCCTGAGGTATGCGGTGTGATCCTGTTGTCCCTGAGGTCTGTCAATGTTCCAGCCGAGCTGAAAGCAGAATCAGTCATAGTCACTCACTTTTCCTGTCCCTCCAGCTGGACAGAGTTTGCAGAGCTGGCGATTACGGCACAGGTTTGTCACCCTTTCCCGTGCGGTCACCTTTGTGGGCCCAGTCATCTGAGTGTCCCCTTGCAGGGATCCTGCTTCGGCAGAAGTCATTCAGAACTATAAGTGGTATCAATTTTTCACAGCTTTGTTGGAGGTTATTGGTATTTTCTGATAGTTCCTGATGGTAGCCTTTTGTTACATGATAACTACCCATCACAACTTTCAAAGCTTGAAAAAAGTTCAAACCCAGATTTATAATATAAACTTGCTATTTCTAAGCCAGTCTCATCCTTTCTGAAGGTCTAACTCAAGTTTTGAACCGCTTGTGTTTGCAGTATTCAATCCAACATCGGCTGACGTGCTTTGGTCCAAAGTAAAACCATCAGATTCAATTCACAGATGGTAAGCCTTTTCTTTAAACCAACAGCACCTACAAGTCAATGTTTTTATAATATTAGTTGAGAAATATTAAACTATTGCTATATAACGTGCAATATTTGATATCGACATTAGTTATTCTTAACTTCCACTAGTAACAGTCATACAGATTATCTGTTTTGATTTTATGTGTATTACAAATCAGCAGTTCAGGAAAATTCACTGAGCATGGGAATTTTTTGTGAAATAGAGTTCCCAGCTAATCCCCAAGGTTCAAGTGTAATTTAAGGAAAACAGCGGCCATGAGGCATCTCACATAACTCTCATTCAAAAGAGTTCTCCATAAAGAGAAAATTAATTTAATGATAGACGGGGAAAAGAATTTCTTCCTAGCCCCTGAGAGCACCACTTACTCCAAAACAGATAAACAAGCTTCCTTGCACTCAAGGATAAACCAGCCAATGCCTTGTAGAAGTAGGACAGGACTTTCAGATAAGTCAACCAGCTGAAATCCCTCGTGAACAACCTGACAGACTTTGTGAAGGGGTGTCACCAGCCCTGCAACAGAATTATACAGACAGTAAAAGAGTCCCTTGATTCATAAAGCCTTCAAACATCCAAATCCAAACCCATCAGGCAGCTAGCTCTGAGATTCCCAGAAGAGAAAATAACTGGAAATTTCATAAATTTATCTTACAAGAAATTATCCTCTGGTTTTGCAATAGCTTGTAGCCATCCACTGGCCACGCTGCATCCCTCCATCGTCTCTCATACTTTGCTGGAAGCTCTTTAGAGCAGGGACCATCCTTTGCTCTATGTTTTTAAGGCAGTTAAGGCAAAGCAGTCCCCCATCCGTGCCTACAATCTGAAGTCCTGCAACGCTACACCAAAAATTGTAACAGAGCAAGATGTTGCTGTGTGTAATTAACAAAGCATTTTACTCATGGCTAAGTGGCAGTTCTCCACATTTCAGAGTAGGAAAAAAGGGGAGACCGAAACGTGTCTGACCAAATTTTAACTACTGTATACATTAGCCAAAAAGCTCAGACCTACCAGGTAGGTATTCTCTATAGACAATGAAGGAAAGAAGTGTTTCTAAAGAACGATTCACATCATCCAACAATAAATGTCTAAGGTATTCATAAATTGTTCTTTTTAAGTTATTACTGATCTTCTGACAGTGATTCTTCACCATTCAGTATCACAGTATCAGACAACTAGTCCAGACCAAAAGCTTTAAATCGCAAATCTCTAAATTGTGAAACAGCACCACGAGCTACAGAGCCTCTTTCGAACACAGTGAGCTACTCTTCCTCCTGCTGCTCTCTCTTGGTGGCTGTACTCCTCCACTTTCGACACAGACCTTGCATGCCCTTCTGCAGTTAACCCTGCTCGCAAGGTTAGCTGTCAGAAGTCGCATCCGCTCTACCTCACTCCGCAGGAAACAAAAACTGTATTTTCTTTAGTATGGCAGGACACCGCAGTTTACCACCCTGACCTGAAGACAGACACTGTTCCTTCTGGCAACCTCCTACAGCAATTACCAACAGAACAAAGTAATAGGAAATGGTTTCTTTTTTTTGTTTGTTTTTTATTCCACCGGGTATGTCAAGGACAAGCTTTCCTGCTCTTGCCTTTTTATAGCTGATAACTTATGTGGCCACAAATTCTACAAAAGAGAAGGAAATGTGAAGCTGTTTGCCAAAAGAGAGCAAGCATGAAAAAAAAAAAAAAAAAAAAAAAAAAAAATAAAATGGAAAGGAACTTGGTGCCTTGTAACAACAGAAGGCTGGAGACACTGGAACATTCACAAGCTTTCCACTGTCCATCTTATACCGGCATAAAGGGTCAAATACTGTGCACTGTAGTAAATCAGTCAGTTCAGAGACCAGTTACCACAAGGTACAGCTGGAACAAGGGAGAAAAGTATTAAAACACAGGCAGTTGCTTTTTGGTTCCAAAACTAAAAAAGCTGAATCAAATCTCGGTTTCATTTCTTCTGAATTTTTAAGTTGGATTTCTTCCAATCTCAGCCAGAAAAGTTTTCAAAGCACTTGTTGCAAAATTACAGTGGCCACTGAAAGAAGCTGATCATTCAAAAAAGCATCACTTTCATGATATTTTAACATGAAAGAGAGGCGGTCTATCATGAGGGACCTCAAGAAAACCAGACCAATTGCAACTTGAAAGAAAGCAGTCAGTCTTCAACTGTAACTTTTCTTTCTCTTTTCTGTGTGCAGGATGTGATAATCATCAACTATAGTACTTTATTCCTCTCTCAGCCTTAGTACGGGGAATCACATTTTCACCAGGAGTCTTTAACACAAGTGTAACTTTCTGAAGGTTCCAGAGTGTAAAAAGTTCATTAATTTAGTCAAACATATAAAATTGTTTTTGTATGTGCCCGTCTTTTAGAAGTTAGGGCTACATTTTCTTTCTACTTTTCCTTTTCTATTGCTCCAAAAGGCGGCTACCTTTTTCTTACTTCAGTCACTAACCATTTCCACAACATTCACAAGAGTTGTTGAGTAATAATAATTATTGCTGCAAGAAAGTCTTTCTGTTGCAGCTAAGATGCGTGTGCATCCAAAATGATCAGTCAAAGGAAATAATTGCTACAGAGTACTTCATCTGCATGTTTTCCATACTATTTTTTGGTTCCACTTCCCAAATTACTTTTAAAAAATGATGAAAAGTCCTTTGGGAAGGGAAAGGGGCTTTGTATCATTTCCATAGAGCACTTGTAATCATGTAGGTGCTGTAGAAAAAAACCCAAAAAACAATTGTATTTCCCTTATTTCAAGCCCACTTTGGGAATTATACACCAGAAAGAACAGGAAATCCTGTTCCTAAAATGCAGATGTCACAGTGGTAGAATACAGCTCCTACAAACACAGGACACTGAACAACATATTGGGACAAAAGTAAAGATCAGAACAATCAAGTAAAATATACAGGAGGATTAATTGGTAAGAAGAATTCATTAATAAAGCTGAAATTCACAAGTGACACACCAGCTCCTGAAGAGAGATCAGCAATACTGAATGCAAAGTGTTTTTCTGACCCTTAAGCAGAAAAGCAAATTACCGTTTAATAGAAAACGCAAATGTAAAACATACAAAAAATTAAGTTCTCTTCCACTTTGAATTTGTCAGTTAATTATGAAGTCAATTAATAAACCAGGAAGTAGAATCTCTCTGTAGTGAAATATTAATTATGATCCATATTACGCTAATTTTACACCAGATATATGCACTCAAAAAAAGCGCAGTTATGTGTAGGTGAAGATTCAGTAGAAAGAGACTATAAAACTATAGCCAATCATACTTAAAATTATCCAAGTACTATTTCACGGTCCGATGAAAAAAAATTACATCGTAGCCTAAACTGTCTTCCCTGAAGAAGCAGGTTGATCCAGCGACACCATCTTCCAGTTTGGGGTCACGGATGTGAAGCAGCCTGTACCAGATTGCTGGTGACCAAATGTCGTTCCCAACTGACAGTCCTTCACCGATCTACTTGAAAAAAAAGTGGAAAGCCTCCGTTTTCTTCCTAATGGACAGGTGTTCCCCTGACACAAAAAACCAACCCATCGTTACATTTGGTTGCTAACTGGAATCCTTATGGGTAGTCTAAAAGGAAGACAATGGGTGGAAATGACCACGGAAAGTTAATGACTCTTTCAGCCCCACAGATGGTCACTCTAACTCATAACTCCGGGAAATTGTCTAAAACTCTGTTATTCAATTAGAATCAAAAACCTAGAAAATCTCCATATGAACATTAAATTAGACATGAGTTTGCCATGGGACAAAGCGTAGAAAAAAGGACAAAGACTTTTTGATACTTACCCAGGCAGGAAGAGGCCAGAAGAAGGCATTTTATCACATCACGGAGCAGGGATTTAATAGCCACCACAGGGCTGTCACGCAGTAACATCTGAATTTTGTATTCACATTTTATACATTTCACCACCAACACAATCTTGTCTTACTGGAAATTGCTTAGAGAAGTGCAATAAAAATCATAATTAAGCTGGTTTGATAGAAGAGGTCTCAATAACTAAATGTACATACTTTGATTCAGGAAATTCCTAATTACTTACATATTTATACTATTTCCATATCTTTTAAAACCATCAGTATTGTAACCACATCTCCTAATATTCAAAGAGTAAAATCACTGAGGATAAATTATTTAATATACTGAACACAGATGAATAGCATTCATGCATCAAATACTGACATGACAATGAGATCTTAGCAATAGCACTGATATCTCCCTGAGGAACAGCATAGAGCAAATTTTAAGACAAACTTTTCACAACCATGTTCATGATTAAACAGCCCGATTTCGAGAGAGACCAAAGAACCCAGAATCATGTTTACAAAGATTTTGCAATACTGGGTACTTAGCTCTCATTGATTTCAGTGGGTTAAAAACTACCAGTTCAATGTTTATAGGTATTCGGAGATCTGAAATTATCAAGAGAGTCCTAAGGCCTAGTATATTCAGTGGGATCTAAGCACCTAACTTGTTCAGGTATTTCTGAAAGTGCTGATAAATGCTCAGCAAGCAGTTTTGAAATATTTCGTAATATGGGTACAGACTTGTATAGGCAGGCAATAGACCAGGAGACCTACCACTTTGAGACCATTTCTAACCTTTTTTGTTCTGTGAGACCAAGATACATATTAAAGAGACAATTCATTTTTACCCCTGTCAAGTTAACCTCTTAAAAATAGAAAACAGCCTTGGTGAACTTGAGAGAAAAAAGAACTAGTTAATCAGCCACAATAGAATTATTCCTATATGAAGGGGGCGAGCTGAAGAAAAATCAGGTTTTGTTCATCCATTTTTCAGAATTTTCAGATTTAAACCCCTTTACCTGGTGAATCTGAAAGGTATCCCTGTTCATTAGACTTCAGCCATATTCCTCTGAGGTGTGTTTCCATCTTTGTTGCTGAAGTTTGCTTCCTGAGAGAGAAAGATTTAAATTTAAACTCAGTATGCTGGACACCCTTTTTATTTTCCATGGTGTCATTGTTTTTGTTCTGCACTTTAAGCTGCCCGACCTGAAATTAGCAATTTATCATACTGCCCAGTTAAGAAAAAAGAGTGACTGTACAATGGAAAATGTTGCTGAGGGTCTGCTTCTGTTGCCAAGCTGTATCTAAAATCATTTCTTGATCAAGGTCCAGTCCATTTTATTTTTATCTCTTTCATAACAAAAGAGAAACAACTTGGCAGGAGTCTGCAAACTATTGGTGGAAAGACAGAATAGCTACCGGGTACCAGAGTATCTGGCAAGACATACAAGTGTTCCCAGACATAACTATCATGAGCACATAAATAAAAACATAACTTATATATTGCACTGCCACAGCCTGAGTGCCTTTTAAATCCATCTGTGTCCATTTGTGCCCGGCTCAACTGTGGACAAATGAGAAGCAAAGAACAATAGAGTTTGCTGGCAGAATACAGAATTGCAAGTCCCTCAATTTCCAGGTGACAGTAAGCGCCGCAACCAGAAAGGGAAGGAGGAAGTTCTGAGTGACAGGAACACAGTAAATGTTAAAACTCACTATCTTCTCTAAAGACATAATATTCCAAAGGCGAAATGAAGAACATTTCTCTCACTATTCATGAAGCCCAGACTTTTCCAGAGATTGAACAAGCACAGGAAACGTCAAATGGTGATATACGCCCAGGACCGACCTGTTAGATCTGACTTACATCATCATTGGTTGAAGGTTTCCAGACATTAGTCCAAAAATGCACCAAAATTTTTCCTTTCCAAACCCAGGTTTGCTGCCCAGAGCTTTGGTTGCCTTTCTACAACATTGCAAGTTACTCCCCATAACTATCAGAACCGTGATCTAGATGCCTGTCAACATCCTTCTGAGTCCGTTTGTTTATTATGAACACAAAGCAATAAAACCAGAGTAGTTTCCCAATAGAGCAGGGGAAAAAAAAAACAAACCACAAACAACCTGCAAAAAGACCCACCCCACAAACAAAAACCCCCAGCAACCGAGAGAGAGAATGTGACAACATCATTCAACTGAGGTCTTTGAAGTTAAAGTGTTCTGAACAGCCAACTTGTTTCTGACAGGTTCAAGAGGCCACAGGCCAATTAGTTTTATTCAGTAATTTTTCTTTCAGAGCCTAAAAAAGGAGAAGTTCTTTTAATATAACAACAGCTCAAGGTGTATAGTGTATGTTTTCTTATCATCACTTTGCACATTCCACATCTATGCATATCTCCACTCCCCAATATTTCCTTTCAAGGAGAATTACTCTGCTTTGACTTCCCCCCCATTCTCAGATTTTATACATTAGTTTCATTGTCAGTATTTAAATGAAAACTCTTACGCTGAAAGAGCAGCAGATATTTGACTCAATCAGTAGTGATCGTGTATTTATGGGCAAGACTCGAAATATTTACAGAAGTGTTTGTATCTAGACACAAGACACCCACAGTTACACTCACACGATACACACACTTTCTACATGTACGACTGAAATCCATTCCTCAGATTGCACAATCTTTGGCAATATGACTTCATTATGGTGTTTTACCATCTTTTCTGTATTAAGTGAATTAATATGTACTATTCTGGACATATTTGAACACTTCCCTTGCTAGGTCCCCATGTCTTGAGGAACCATAGTTTCCAAAGTAGCAGCTGAAAGAGATTAAAGTCTTTCCCTCTTCTACAAATTTCTATCCACTACTTTCCAGTTCCCAGCAAAGAGTGGTATACCAGTGCAAAATAACAATACGCATTTCAGGATCTATGGTAGTTTTAAGGTCTGGTATTAGAAAAGCAAACTTTTAGTTGATGAGCCTCATATATATAGCATAAGCACCTGACTTCATCTGGCTAGTAGGTGTCACTGACTCAAAATGCTTTGGGTCAACTTGTAGTTGATCTTCACAGTCTGCTGTAGTTGGTCTTCAAGGTCTGTTGAATCAGGCTGTTAACAAAGAACCAGCTAGTTTGACAAGCACAGTGACAGGAAAATATGTGTTTTAGAGATCTAAACCAGTTCTCAAACAGTTGTTCCTAAAATATGCCTTGTATCAAAATAAAAAAAAAACGGTGGCAAGCTGAGGAATTACACTGGAGCATCGTGAATAACGTATCACGTACGTAAACCCTGAACTTCAACCTGGTAAACTTTTTTTTTATCACACAAAGCTATCCAGGCCTTTGCACACACATGCACACACACAAGGGTAGAAGTAAACAGAAAAATTTTTACGACCTCCCTTCAGAAACATATTTTCAGAAAAGATTTGTAGAAAGAACCAGAGCCTGGGCAAGGAACAGCAAAGAAACAGGTTGGGAAGAACAGTGTACTGTGGGAAAAACAAGAGGAGTTCAGACAGTTCGTTGGGAAGTTTACCCAGCAGAGCAGGAGGAAGAACGCAGATGATGCCCAGCTCACAGAATTGTGCAGCGCAGCCGTCTGGAGGAGTTCCAAGTGAGGCAACAGTCCGTAAGTAGCATCATCTAGCAAATTTGCTCACGCACAGTGTCCCACTGGTGCAAGAGCCACCTTTGTAAGCACTGTCTGTAGGGTATTGCCACCACGCTCCAGAGGAAAAACTGACAGGCTTGTGTTTGGACCGTCTTGAAGCCAAAAAAAGGAGGTTCAGTATAATGTGAAAGGTGTGGGGAAGAGTTGAAAATCACATTTAATCTTTGTTCAGCACATGTGGTGAAATATGTGAGTTTTGCTAAGAGACAATTTGGCATATTGAACAAATACTATGACAGACTGTACTTCTTCCTACTTTTCTGTCATTGGCAAATCAAATTCCTATTTAAGTCCATCGGCTGCCGGTATTTCATGGGAATGAATATCTGATCTCTATGTCAGTACGTCTAAAATACAGCATGAAAACTAGTCTTAAATGAACCCTTTCAATGAAAACCAAACAAGCAGTTACCTGCATTAGACAGATGATGCCCAAATATAGAAAATTGATTAGAGGTTACAAGAAGTAGCCCAGATAGGTAGGTACGTTTGGTTTTTCACCCAACACGAATAGATCACAGTCAGAGAAGGAAGTATTTCATTTCTGTTGACTCAATCTATTAATTAAAGTAAACATAAATATTTTAAGTCCCAGTGAATTCATCTATTTTTGGCCTAGAAATGAGTAATTATCTTGTTTGTGACTAATCTTAGTAGGAAATTTATGAGGGGCAAGGGCCACTTTGGAAACACACGGTCTAATGTGAGTAACTGAGTCGGCACTAGACGTATATTTCTGCTTGCAAAGAGCAATTTACAATTATTAACCTTTTTCAACAGAAAAGGAACGGAAAGAATTCAGGCCTCTAAAATCATATCTGACTTCATTTCTAATCCTAAACAGCCTTCACATTATTTCACATCTTCCCCCTTTCTCTGTCAACCTAATAATCATTTCACACACAAAGACTCATAAATCATACATGTCAGCTTCAAAATAGAGAGAAATTGAGAGGCGACTTTTCCTCTCATTTCTCATCAAGGTCCTGATATTATCCCAATTCAAGGAAATGCTTTGTGTTAAGCCTGACATCGCATATATGGCTACGTGCTCTGTACCATGTGGAGACAAAGTCTCAAGACCGATTTAATCTCCAGTAACAAAATTAAGGAGGTTCAGTTACCTGCACAGGCTAAGTGAGAAGATCGCTCTTTCCATGACACGAGTGCACAGTGGTAACTTTACAGTGCACGTTAACCGAATAGTTTCCAAAGACATGAATTTCATGGAGCTTTCCAAGGATTCTGGGGGTGGAAAAATATGTTCCATTTTGGAGTATGTTCGGTCTGTGACACAGTGCCTGCAGTAGCCGTTACCTTTTATACATCTACATCTAGATCAAAGCATTCGTCTCCAATAAGCGGGACCATTGACATCAACAGAGGCGTTCCAAGTTACTCCAAAAGAAGAGGTGCCTGAACATTTTCCATAGGTATTTGAGCAGAGTAAACTACGATCTCATACAAAAATAGAATTAAGAAAAAGTTAAGCCACAATCGTACAGCAAAGCAGAATATTTAGCTCAGAAAAAATCCTCCCTTCACCCAAGGCAACTCCTCCGTCAGTATTACCTACCAGGTCAGCTTCAGTAAGTTACAAAGTACACATACAATTGCCAGAATTTTGCAAGCCTTTTCTGGAAAGTACAGTAGTGCACCTGGAAGATTCATGTATCAGACGTTCCCTGTTTGCACTGTCTGTGATCTCGATAGCTTGGATTCATGTATCATAGGATTTGTACAAAATCCAGCTGTTGGAAGCATGCTGAAATTTATACGTTAAACCGATTGTCTGTGTTAGAACTGTTCTCCAAAAAGGTTATGGCAGCCCAGAAAAATGGACTGGCAGGAATTTGCCAGCTGCATATTTTACTAAACTTCAGGGCTTTGTATAAACGTGTGATGTGTCATAAGGCTCACCAATGTCAACACATCTGCAGTCAGGATAATATCCCCCTGTGCGCTCTGTCCTTGTTAGATACAGTTATAATAGCCTGATAATAAGCGTACCCCGGATTTACCAAATGTATTAAGTCTTTATCCGGAACGCTTGGCAGGGATCAGAGCATGATACATGTTAACTATTATTGTTATGAATTATCCAAGGGTGCTAAGGTAAATAAAAAGATTGGAGATAAAATCCTGATTCTCTTAAAGACCAGGATTGTTTCCACTGATTTTGACAGAGCCAAGATTTCACTCCTGATCTCTGTCTTAAAAAAAAAAAAAAAAAAAAAAAGTCTAAACAAACAGTCGACAGCACAATACTGGGAGGTTGAGAAGACATGACAGCAAATCCAGAGACAGAACTACATGGTTATGCAAACTTATTATGAAACATGACCATGCTTTTTCAAAGAAATTAAATAATGTCCATAAATAGAAGGAGTGGAATAAAGTGTCAATGACTGTATTAGCCCATTTCATAAAAGGGAACACAAAGATTCACAGAGGTTTGCATCAATGTCTTGGTTTTATGAAAACCAGACTACTGGAATTTAAGAAGGAAATTTAGAAGCTAAATTCCTGAGAATGAATTTAAGAAGGGTTAGGTAAGAATTTTGAAAATATAAACTTTACTAACTTTTGCCCAAGGTCAGTTAGCAGGGCTGTTTACCACGAGAGGGTCAGGATTTTGAACTGTCGAGGTCTGACTCCCAGCCCCACATTCAAAATAGTAGATTTCAAAATAATAGGTACTCTCTAGATGTTATGAAGATCATCTACCTGCCCTGGTTTTTTACTTGTGTAGGATGGAGAAAACTGAGACTTCTGCATGTCACTGATAAATTCTTTTTTCCAAGCAGAAAGAGAGAGGGAAGAAGGCGAAGAGGCTTGGTGAGTAACACCAAACTCCAACACAGAATTGTTCATCAAGGTCTGAGTTTCCCTATTGTGGTTGCTCCAAGATTTATTAAAGCACAGCATGTGTTCACTTATTTCTATCCAAAATGAACTGAAAAGGCACTTCGCATCTGCCCTCAGGAAAAAAAAAAAAAGTTTGCTTATTTGGCAAACTTTGTTTAAAAATCTGTTTCTTCCAAGGTTTGTCTCTTTAGTTTTTTTTGTTTGTTTGATTGGGGTTTTCAGGGCTTTTTTCGTTTCGTACATGGGTGTGTAGCTTTCTTCCCCTCCTGTACCTCTCTTTCTCCATCTGTTGACCTCACTTTAGCACACAGTTTCCCACTTACTTTGCCAAAAATACATAAAACTTGGGGCGTCTGCTCCAATTTCTTTGTGACTTGTAACTGTATCATTAAACTAACATTTGCTCTGTTATAAAGAAGTCCCTGTAACTTTAATTAGGCTCTTCTGTTCCATTTGCTCTTGCGCAGTTGCAAGTGTGAAGTAATGCTTCCACATGGAAATGATAGGGAATGGTCTTCATTATAAACAAGCTGTGTGAAAAGCCAGAAACCTCAGTACTGAGTTTCTCACAGTACCTAGTACTATACTTTCTGCATACAAGATGTTTTCCTATGCAAAATAATATTTTCCTTATCTTGCATTTCCACCAAAGCCTGCTTCTTTCCCTCTACCACCCCTGAATTCTGCTATTCTGCGGACAAGCGTACTCCAAATCCTCTCAGAGGACCAGAAAAAAAGGCCATTGCTTGAAAATTCAGTTTTCCAGCCATGGATATGGGCCACACAGCAGCTCACTAGTCCCCTCATTTTCACAGTTAAGTCTGGGGTCTCTAACACTATTCTATTGCATATCAAGACTTGGATTAATACCCTGAAAAAGAAAGATTTCATCAGTTAGATTCTCCTGAATCAGAAGCACTAACACAGGTAGGCAATAACGATATTTACACATGAAGCAACACTACATGATTAGTTTGGGAACAAGTTTCCCTAAGTCCAAAAAGAAAATGATACTGAAATAAGGAAGTGTCACCAGTATCAGAATTAGAAATCATTTCTCCTTATTAACGGGATTCTTTACTAAATATAGTACATGCAGGTAGACCCAGAGGATATAATATTTTCTACCACTGCAGGCAACTCCCTGTTATTCCAGCAGTTGCACACTAGAGATCACGCAGTATTTCAGGGAATAGTCCTTGAAATCAGACCTAGTTATTTTTGTTGATTTGTAGCTACCATCTCAGTTAACATATCTCCTTTGAGAAGGAATGTTTGCGTGCTATGCAGTTCGACATAAGATGATGACATTGGTTTACCTTTTAAATGGGATGAGGACAGTGGTGTTTCCTCTTCTACTCTGTGATCCCTTCTCATTACATCATTTCTTATTCACATTTTTTTGTTTATGTGCATTCAGCAGGTGTTATTAATGTCCTGCAGTAAAGTTAAAATCATTACAAGGTGTTCCCTTCCATTAGCATATACTAAACATTTTAACCCACAGGGCTTGCTTAAGGTCACAGATGGTTCAGAAAACAGAAGCCAAACCTCCCAAACTCTAATACTTTGTTTTGACCATAATATTATCTTTCAGTGTTGGCAGACGGATTTTCCCAGTATTCCCCTCAATCTTAAATGCAGTATGAATCCAGAGGTATGATCTCTGAAGAGTTTATACCCTGAAAGAGCAAAAGACAGCGTAACCAAAAGATCCATTTACAAATATGCCGGACAGGCAATGACTGACCACCCAGCAATCCTGAGAAAGTGTGTTTTGTTAGAAAATTCCCAGGTAGCTTGAACAAAGGAGAGAGAACATACCTGTGGCAAAACCAGGAAAAATACAAAATCCTGCCTCCAAATCCATTGCTTCTTGAACATAAAATATCTCATTTCATTGTTTCTTAGAGTAAAACATAGCTCAGTAGTGAGGTATCTAGAGATAACGCTAGCGTTCTGTCTTCAGCGGCGTTTAAATGTCCTACGAAGTGTAAACTTAGATGACGTGATTTCCTGGCCTTGGAGGTAGTCCCCAGCCACGAATCTCTTCCAGCTCCAGGCACTCTGAGGACAACCCTGCTAGCATCCAGCTTTACAGCAGGGAGTAAAGCAGTAAGCACAGAAGGTAAGAGAGACACTGTCACGCCAGAAGATTTCTTCTGGACCCTGAAAAGGTTCTAGTAGCCATCTCCGCCAGTATAAAATTCACAGAATATAAAACAACCATGACACCTCAAAATTGCTGAGCAAACAGACATGGACCTGTAGGAGTGGGTCCAGAGGAGGCCATGAAGATGGTCAGACGGCTGGAACACCTTTCCTGTGGGGACAGGCTGAGAGAGTTGGGGTTGTTCAGCCTGGAGAAGAGAAGCCTCCAGGGAGACCTTAGAGCCCCTTCCAGTGCCTAAAGGGGCCTACAGGAAATCTAGAGAGGGACTTTTTACAAGGGCGTGTAGTGATAGAATGAGGGGTAATGGCTTCAAACCGAAAGAGGGGAGATTTAGATTAGATATGAGGAGGAAATTTTTGACTGTGAGGGTGGTGAGACTCTGGCCCAGGTTGCCCAGGGAAGTTGTGGATGCCCCATCCCTGGAGGCCAGGCTGGATGGGGCTTTGAGCAACCTGGTCTAGTGGGAGGTGTCCCTGCCCATGGCAAGGGGATTGGAACTGGATAATCTTTAAGGTCCCTTCCAACCCAAACCATTCTATGATTCTATGAAATTAATTCACTTTGCTGATTATTCAGTCACGAGTCTGGGTGACAAGGTATCTCCAGGTATCTCTTGTGTCCTCCCTAGGACCAGAGATTACCTGGGAAAAATTGATAGATGTTGCCTTTTCACTAACATACAGAAACTGATTTCTTTTTCTTTTTTTTTTTAATAAAAATGTGAAGTTTTTAAATGAATATGGAAAGTATATATTATCAAACCAGATGAACTTCCCTCTAAAGTCCTCACACACAAAAAAGAGAAAAACACAATAGCCTAATTTCTAAACAAAGGGTTGTGCGTTTTCCCATTTTAAACTGTTTATAAAAACTAAAATCCAGTCAAACTGTACTGAGAGTGAGAAAAAAGGGCTTTCAATTCATCCATGCCTCTTCCTTCAAGCGTGCCTTTCACCATCTAAGAAAATCCCAAACAATAACAACAAACTAAAAAGCCTAAACTTTTGGCTAACTTTCCAGCTGCTAATTTTGTCTGTCATGAGCTGCTATTGTCAGTCTGAGGGAGGGATTGTTCCCAACTTCTTTTTTTTTTTTTTTTTTTTTTTTTTTTTTTTTTAAGTAGAAGATGCAAAATATACTCAAAGTAACATCTGTGTTTTCTGATTTTATTAAAGCATTTTGTCTTTGTTATACAGAAATAACAAAACACTGAGCCCTTCCCATCAGTATTCATGACGTCTGCCTTTTCATACAAAACCCTCTGAAAGAAAATTCCCCCTGGAAAAAAAAAATACTTTCCTTATAAAAAAACAGATTGTGAGACAGATGATTGCATTGTTTAATCAAATTTCCATCTGAAAACTCTTTTCCTAGTTTTAGATTTAGCTCACCCAGTAAGGCACAGGCACTTGGAAGCACGTGGAAGTATAAAGTAGCAGCTCCTCCATTTTATTATCTCCCTTGAGCTTTGCAATTGGCAAATGAAAAAGAAAGTGAGGAACAAAAGTAGTGGACATAAATTAAGCCCTGCTTTTTAAAGTTCAAACTGAATTTTCTTTATTTTTCTACAGCTGTCAGATAAGCAGGGTAAAACCACTAATGCATGTTTAATATATAAAAACTCATAATGTTCAGTAGTACGACCTCCATTGGAGACATTAGTTCAGGCCAGTGAACTTGGAGCAAGCCAAGTGTGGAAATGTGGAACTGGGCCAGTGACCCCCACCAGTGCCTGTCATATCTGCTGAGAGCAAACTTGTCAAATATAGAAGGGGCAGAAGGAGGACAAGAGTATCCTTAAACCAGGGAGCAGCAACAAAGCAAAGATGCCCATCATCTATTCACAGTTGTCTGTTGTTCTGTAATGGCTCTGGCCGTCTCAGGAACAAAAAGTCTGGTTATAGCCTCAACCTTTCAACCTTGGCTGGTCTGGGGGCCTTTCATTTCACAGGCTCCCCAAAGCTGATGAGTGATCATAAAGCTATGATATGCTCCTTGCTGTTATCATCTCTTCAGATGTACTCGGTACCAAGCAGAAGAGGAATAGACTATTCCCAGGACTGCCAGCCTGCCATAAGAAAGAAGCCACTGTTCTTCCCCTTCAGCTACAAAAGCAATCTTTAAAAATAGTTGATCGGTTGTGTTAATAGTTGTTCCTTAAGATTTTTTTTTTTTAATAAATCAAATAATTTTAAATATCTGCTTTACACCCTAACACTGGTTTTAATTTACTCATTGTATTCTTTTCCTTGCACTTTGGCTGTGGCCTGCCCTCTTTCTGTTCCCTCAGTTTCATTTATTCACTTTTATTCCTCAGCAGAACAAGATGCAACTGCAGGGAAAAATCCACCGTGTGATTTCACCGACAAGGAACCAGTTAAACCATTGAAGAGAGAGAACGTACACCCACATTGTAAAAAGACCAAGAAGTTTGCAGGACACATTGAGCTCTCATATCAGCAAGCCTTGATGACCTCATTAATGATTTACATTGCTGTTACTGAGAAGGGAGAGTGACACTTCGCAGTGCCTGAAGGTGTTCGGTATGCAGTGGTAAGGGTACGTTTTAATGCCTCAGAGCTGACACCACGCTCTGTGTCCACTGGGTGCTTAAAATTCCCATGACAAATCCTGAACTCCCAAAGTCCTGGACTCCACTGGATGCCCTGCATCTCGCAGAGAGCCTTTTCCCTGCAGAAAGCAGGAACTTCTGCCTGGTTGGCAGTACCCTGCCTCTGCTAGGCATAGAGGACTCCAGCTTTTGACAAGCTCAAAGCTCCTGCACTTTTTCCTGGGATCAGGTGCTGCTATCCTTGAATGACATCACACTGCAGCATCTTACCTCTTCATTAGAAAAGTCTCGGAAAGCACAATATGACTCTAGCTAATCCACACACATCTCCCCTTTCCCTAACTGTCCCAGCACCACATCCTTACATTCCCACAAGATCATTTTCAGTCTTTATTTCCCATTTTCCAATGTATTGCTTTCATGACAATTCTGTATTTCTAATTATCCTTTTGAAAAAAACATGCTGCAAGCTAGTTACCTGGTTCTCTCTCCAGCAAGATATCGGTGCTCACTCTTCTGTGAAAGTAGATCTTTGGGGGCTGTTTTCACCTATGACTCCAGATAGTTATCTGTCCTACCTATCCACTCACGCATCAGCAACTTTATCAGATGTCAATGGGCCTTACTCAGCGGGGAATACCGTGCTTCTGCTTTTTTTGAAACACAAGAAAGTCTGCTGGTGCTTACCATTTCCAGCTCAAAAATATCAAATTATATATTCTGTTTTGGGGTCTATGCAAAAGAAAGAAAGTTTGACTGAAAAAGAGAAGACTTAATTTTATCCTCTTCAATATTAATTCCTGCAGATCAGATGAGAAGCCTGATGTTTCTTGCTATACAAAGCCTTCTTTGAGTGTGTTCCCAGTATCTTACACCATACTGTGCAGACTGCTTACACGTTTGTCTTTGAACACGTTTTCTTATCCTAAAGATAAGGTTATACTGTGATGATTTTCAGACTTCTCGTTGTATGTTCCTAAAAGATAACTTCTTAGCACAGCCATTTCCAGGCTAGGTGTTTTTAAGAGAAAGATTAAAGATTTTCATTTAATTTCCCATTTTGTTTATTCTATTGCATGAGAACTTGAGATAAGTAAACTTTAGAGCTCTGAATGAACCGTACTCTACCAAAACACGTATCTACAGCATTTACAAACATGAACTTGAACAAAATACATACTGTCATGTGTGTAACTTCTGGGTTCATTCCCAGAGAGGCAGGTGAGGCAAAAAAATCAGGCTAATGCTAGATTATTAATGCAGACTTTTAAGTAAATTACTTGTATATGCGTGCCTCCTCTTGAGCTAACTTTGCACACCTGAGAGTAGCCACAGTTCGGCATCCATGCTGAACTCTACTGCTGGGATATCTGAGGGCAAAGTCTCAATTCTCCAGTAAACTCAGCTACTCTGTGCTCGGCCACCGGAATAATGTATTTTTTCTTCCAAACACCAAGGGAGGAAAGATACTAAAGAATTAATACTATTTATATGACAACCAGAATTTAAAGTTAAGTGTTAACTGTCAACGAGGTGTGTTAACCCTAGCTTTTGCTGTGTCAAATACAACAGTTAAAATCACAGAATGGTTTGGGTTGGAAGGGACCTTAAAGATCATCTAGTTCCAACCCCCCTGCCATGGGCAGGGACACCTCCCACTAGACCAGGTTGCTCAAAGCCCCATCCAGCCTGGCCTTGAACACCTCCAGGGTTGGGGCACCCACAACTTCCCTGGACAACCTGGGCCAGTGTCTCACCACCCTCACAGTCAAGAATTTCTTCCTCATATCTAATCTAAATCTCCCCTCTTTCAGTTTAAAACCGTTACCCCTCGTCCTATTGCTACACGCCCTTGTAAAAAGTCCCTCCTCAGCTTTCTTGTAGCCCCCATTACGTACTGGAAGGGGTTACACAGTCTCCCCAGAGCCTTCTGTTCTCCAGGCTGAACAACCCCAGCTCTCTCAGCCTGTCCTCATAGGAGAGGTGTTCCATCCCCCTGATCATCTTTGTGGCCTCCTCTGGACCCACTCCAACAGGTCCACGTCCTTCTTATGTTGGGGCCCCTGGAGCTGGATGCAGTACTCCAGGTGGGGTCTCACCAGAGCAGAACAGAGGGGCAGAATCATGCCAGACACAGATACAAACAGAGCGTAAGCAGGCAGGCTGAGACTGAGCTATCACATAGGCACAGGACTCAGGCTAATAAGACTCTACCAAAACATACCTAGGGTGATAAGCAGGAGTTGAGAACTGACAGAAGGGGGACAGATTAGAGAACATGGGCCAAAAGAGTAGCTGCAAGATGGACAACTGGTAAATTGGCCCGAGACAACTGCAATGAAGTTCCCACCAGAGCCAAGCTCGGAGGCTCCCTGCTGTTGATAAATACCTGCAAACCTGTTCTGTGTGTGTTTGTATGCATGCATGCGCTACATTTTGTTGTTTTGACCAGAATCTCTGCAGCTTGAGTAGTCTACGCACTGCATTTAAAACTTCAAGCCATGTTGGTGAACCTATAGTTGTCCCAGAGTACAATAGGTGGAAGTTTTAATTATGCATACAGTTTGCTTTTTTAAATATAGGAAGTTACAAACTAACTTATGGAAACCTCTAAATACAGAGGTGTTAAAAAGATGGCAAGATCAAGTTCTCAGAATTCAGAAAGCCTGAAAAGTCAGAATTAAGGTTGGCCACACAATCATAATTGAACTCTCTGTATGAATGGATCTGTATGAAAAAATTATCTATCCCGTTGGTGAGCCTCTAGGCCTCTCCTTTAGTACTCACCTTCCAGCTGATCAGGCTGCAATCCTGGGTCTTCAGTGCTCAGTTCCAGCTCGTTGCTAAGCGGGTCTGTCGCATCAACTGAATGAAGCAGAAGCCCTGTAGAAAAACCATGCATGATGATGCCATTAAAGACTGCATCGTATTGCATCTACACAAGTGGAGCCAATTCATGTTCAACAGACAACCAAGCTCAAGCCCGGCATTTCTTAAAGCCTGAAAGCTTGGGTTTGGCATTTTATAGTTAACACTGGTTTGTGTGTATAGCAGCATAAATGCATATTCCACGGCTCTGTCAAGCTGTAAGAGGCATCCCTTTGGAGGGAGAGGATTCTTTGACCACACAAGTTCGTGTCACACAGCTGGGCTAGTGTGGAGTACTTGGCTCAATTTCACAAACCGTATGTGCGTGTGCCCTCATTTTCCTTTGTGTATTTGGCTCTGCCACCCAAAGGGTCAGAGTGCATTACTGAACCTAATGAAAACCTCCCCACATCTGGGCAGTAATCTTTTCCCTTTTACTGCTTGTAATACAGATAAGAAAATAGAGATTTACTCCATTTAAAGGTCACAATGTGAGTGAGTAGCACACCCAGAGATGGGACTCCCTTTTCCTGGGAGAATTATAGACAGCGCAATTTAGAAGGTTTAGTGATGTTCTTTTAGCAGATCACATTCCCCCACACTCTACTCCCACTTAGATTTGTTTTCAGTTTGCTTTTCTGCTTGTTATTTTTTGGGAATGAGGTGGGAAGTGCTTGATTGTTTGTGGAGTATTTGGCTAGGTTGGTTGCATACTTGAGTCATTTCCCATTACACTGATATTAAACATTCCTATAAACCCTAATGCCTTTTCCTATTCTGTTCCTAGCTCATTGACTCCGGGTTTTACTCTAGAAACTACTTCTTTTCTGTGCTCCCTGTTTATCCTAACTGAAGACCTCATCAGCTTTCAAGAAGACCCAGTAGACAAGCGTTTAAAATACAGGACAAAATATGGTAAATTCTCAGGGTTTCGACAAAATATGGTAAATTCTCAGGGTTTCAACAAAATAGATAAAACCCAAAAGGCTTCTCACAAGTGGTGTTTTATGAGGGCTCATATCTCACAAGGGCTGCAATACTTGATTTAGCTTTGTCCCTAGCAAGAGTTACATAGCTCTTTTTTCCTGCAAAGTTATCTTTCTTGATTATTTTTAAGATTTAGTTCTACACCTGATGCAATATATTTTTTTTTTGTAAGACACATTTATAGGTCCATTTGAGTGTCAAATTTTCATTGTTTGTAAATTGGTTTGTCTTTTATTTTATGTTATATATTGACAATCAACATGTAGTCGAACTTGTCTAATAAGAACAATAATATTTATCTGCAGTGCAAATGGTTTTATATGGTCAGAGTTCCTCCATATATTATGACCAATTTTGTTCTATTATGACCAGATTTGTTCCATCTCTTAACATAGCAGCACTGCACCATGGTGTTTGTTAAGAAAACCTCAAACCAACATATCCCTTAGGTGGAATTTTATGAATTGTCTGCCAATTTTGGATGTACAACCACTGTTTGGATGAGATCTGCCTACCTCAGGCCTGTTAAGCAGCTCTGAAAACACTTCAGATCTCTTGCATGTCAGCAGTTCAAATCCTAAAGATATAATTTTTCTCTCTGAGCGCCATTTCCTCATTTTGTGTCTCTCTGCTTTTCCCCTGTACCACAAACATGTATCTCGTTAGACTACATAACATCCATGTTTAATTATCCTTAGCAGACTAAAATTTGCCAGTTTCCATATGGCTGATCTGTTCAATCTGCCAGGTTTTTCATGATTTATTCAGAAAAAAAAAAATGGCAATTTACAAAAACAAATTCTTTGTTTCCCCACAGAAAGACCAGTTTCTATTCTCTGAGCCAAAAAACTAGAACTAAACAATATGTACAACAGAAGCAGATGTAGCTATTATAGTGTGGCCTGGTGCTTTGAGAAAAGGGACAGCATGAGTAAAATTAATGCATTAATACATTTACTGCAACGTGTTTAACCTTTTCTACTTAACATCATTCATGTTATTCTTTCGAGTGTAAAAAAATTTAAACTTCTTCACCCCAGTTTACTGATCTGTAATCCCACCAGCAGAACCGGGCATTGTTATGAGTATAAAAAGGAAAACACTGAGAACGTACATTTCTAAATATAGTCAGCGGGAGCTTTCAGCTCGTAAGCAGCAATCTCTGTTGTTGTCAAATTCGGCATTAAACCAATGGATCTATTTTGTATCAATATACTTTAATTGGTTTTCTGGATGACATCTCCACAGAATAATGCCGGGATCAGTAGTGAGTACCGGGGCTGTATTAGCAGAGTAAACATTAAGTTATTATGTCCTTTTCAGAGAGCACAAAAGTTACTCTAGCTTGAAGCCATATGGCCTCGAAGCATGTTGACATATCTCAGCAATAAAGGGTTATGTTACAGAAGGGACCATGTCGAGGAGATCAGAAAAGCTGGATCGGCTACTTGACCAGTGTCACATCACTGAACCCAGCGTAAAGAGCTTGAACAAAATGACATGAACTCATCTGCGACCACTGTCTAGGAGCGGAGACCTTTAACAATGGCAGCACCTGCCAGATCGCCGTTCTCCTCCCCAATAAAGTCACCAACAGCCCCCTCACTGTTCTGTCATGTGCCTGGCACAAGGCCCCTATTGTTACCAGCCACTCTCACTCCAATAATTTCTCCTCTAAATGACACTGCACCACCACAGGTCATTTCAAGGGGACTGAAAATAAAGATTTTGCATCTGTTTTGAGTTGTAGGCACCAAGGGGGAGGGGGGCTCGAAACCCCTTGATAGCTGGCAAATGGTAATAGCAAAATGTCTCTATTGTTTGTGTCTGAACAAACAACCATACTACATGAGAGTTTTTATTGTCCTCAAGGCAATCTGCCACGAATGCTCCCCTTTGCCCATACTCTACAAAGAGAGAGAGGGGGAAAAAAAAAAAAGAAAATCACCACAATAGTCACAGTTAGGAAACCTTAGTGAGAGTTTAATGACCAGCTACCAACTAATGGATGGTGAGTAACATATGGCAGAGCTTGGCCTCTTCACATATTGATTAAAAATAATTTAAAATTTAAAGCCAAGTTTGTTTGACAAGGTTCCAGCTTCTCAGCAGCCACTTAACAATCTGAATAAATCTGAAGGGGAAAAGCTTAAATTCTAACCCAAGGCAAAGCAGAACAAATTCATTGTCACATTACATAATTGAATCTATTACATTCACCCAAGATTAACAGCCACCACTTAACGATTTTCACCCTTTACCTAAAATATTTGCTGATGTAAACAGCAAAGCAACTCTTTGTAATATTTGGTAACCTTTTTAGAGTGCCTTTATTAGACCCTCTTTATTAAACACAAACATTAATGGCCATAATCAAGACCTGTTAGTCACATTTTAACCACATAATATTATTTAATGCAACAGAATGATTCTATTCTTATGTCTTCGAAGCACCACTCGAGTTAAATAGTCATATTTTTATACACATCTTCGTGTCCTTTTCTAGCATGATGAATGTCAGAAGCTGGAGCACTAGAGATAATTGTTCCTACTGGATGGATTTAAATAAAGTCTAACTGGATTACTTTTTATTTGCTTTCAAAACCAGCTGCACACACTAGAAAATAGATCAGATAACAGCGTAGAAATTGCAGTACCTGTCTCTACCGAGGATCAGATGTGCAGCTAAGAAGATTCCAAGCAAATGAAAGGAACAAAAAAATGCTGGTACTGATTTTTAAATGGTGATTATTTGGAAAAGGAAAAGGGAAATGTCCCATACAGGCCAGCTATACACACAGTAAGAATCTGGATAAAGACTTTGGATATTTGGCAACTGACAAACTGGTGGGTAAAGCACTGAGTTGGTATCAGAAGGTCTCTAATCTGCTCCTGATTCGGGCGCTGAACTGCTCAATAACCTTACGCATGTCACATCATCTCCGGCTTCTCTCTTACTTTTTTTGCAGTGGCTGCTGCAAAGCATTCCAAACTTTGCCAAGGCTCTACCCATTAATTCAACACAAAAGAGTTACCAAAAAGAGGGTTCAGAGCTGAGAGTCTCCCTGGTCTTCAACCCCACTATGAACGTGCCCCTTACATGAGAAAGGCAAATGGCAGCTTTTAACAAGTTAAAGATTTGTCTTTTGGAGAATGTTACATCCCAAATACTACAGAGAATGCCATGGCCAACCTAAATAGCAGTGAGCCAGAGTACCTGCAGGATTTCCACAGGTTACCATGGATCAGCTGACCTGGCATAAACTGCAGGATGTAGAGAGCACAAGCACTGACAGTAGCACAGATCACCTGGTTCCTGCAAACCGTCATCAGAAGACACAACAATACCCAGAAGCAGTACTGGGGACAGCTTTTTCAGGTGTGAAGAAACGACAGGTAACGGAGGGGAGATGTTAGAAGAAAACACAGTACTGATGTCACGATGGCACATAAAAGGTTAATGGCAGAAATGATGGGGAAAGAAACCTTTTGTCCCTTTTCTGAGTAGTAGTAGCAGCGTGGAGGTAGGCAGTGCAAGGTTAGAGATGCAGGTAGGCTCTTAACCTAGAGGTCAGTTTATTACATATGACTTTAAAATATTTTAACAGGTTTCACTTGATTATGTCTGCTTATTGTCTTAATGGAATTACTAAGATACTCATTAAGAACTCGATTTATTTCTAGAGTTTTTCTGTTATGCCAGCACATTAGTACATGACGGAACTTTGGAAGGGATTAAGGTACCCACTGATGGGGACAGAAATAGAGTTCCTAAACAGCCACAGGAGCTAAGACCTTACTTGTTTAAATGCTTTTAAAAGAACAACAAAAAAACCACTGGACACCAAAACACCATCTTCAAGCACCAATGCATGTGTCAAAATCTGTCTAGCGACTATGCATTATTAACTGCAGAGTGCTCCTCAGAGATAACAAAGAACGATTGTTGCATTTCACTGATTGGAAATGGGAATGCAGCAAGAGATTTTTTTTCTGAGGTCACACAGGAAAATCTGTGTCAACACCAGGATTAGAAGTGAGATCATCTGGCTTCCAGCTCCATAAAATCATCCTTCCTCTCCAAAAAAATTACTTTTCTTTTCTAATAATAAAAGCCACTACAGGAAGGGGTGGTCTTCTGTTTTTGTCTTTTAACTTCAGAAATATAAGGAATGATCAGCTCTGGTGCCCCCTGCATTTGGACTTCCTAGATGCTTCCTGAACACAGCCAATGCACACTGAACGCAGGAAAGAAGTTAAAAGCAGCTTCATTCTCATCTCATTCCTTCCCCTTCATGCTCCCAAACAGCAAGGAACATGAATTAAGATTCGAATCAAACTAACCCTTGGTACACCCACTTCTGGTTTGGGTATCTTTGTGGAATCTGACCACATCCCAATCTTTAGTGTATTTTTCAAATCTACAAGGCAAGAAGTACTGCTCTCCACCAAGAGATGGGCAACAAAGGTACAGACTAGTAACTTGCTAAAAATAAACATGAAGGTAGGTTTTTTTAAAGTAGTTTCCTAAACCAAGGCTAGTGCTTTGCCTGTTGGATCTGCCTTCATCTCAAAAGGCTGAAGGAGGTAACTGGGACTTGATGTAGATGCCAGGATCATCTTGTATTCACTCATATCAGCCAAGAGTGAAACACCAAATGTATACAGATTTGGGGCATTATCAATTAATTTTGGTATTTATTGTATATAGAATGTGTTGTATTTGGTTGATTTTCATATTTATGGTAATATAAGTGTGCCACATTGGCATGAACACACAAACAACTTCTGCAGGACTGCAGCTGCCATGTGAGCTTTCTAGCAGACCGTGAGTATTGACTAAATGTCCACTGCAATTATTTTCTTCACACTGTCAATACCAAACATCTTATAAATCTGGGATTTTTAAAACAGAATAAAACTGAAGATCTTGTAGAATGTACATAAATGCCTTCCACAGCTAATACGCTAAGAACATCAAGTGTACCATCATTTCCTCTCAGGCAATTGCATATTGCCCATAAACATCATTAGAGTTTATGCGCACACAAATGATCTCTGAACTATTTGTCATTAAAGTTAATTAAAATCTCCTGTCTGAAGAGAAGAATAATATGAACTGGGAGTGCATTTGGAAGCCATTATGGACGGTCTACGGTAGGGCACATTGCAGCTGAAATAGCCACGTGTTAGCGCAAGTGCGGAGGAGCAGAGAAACACGACACACGAGAAGGGCAAGGGAAGGCAGAGGAGAAGTGCTGCAGCCTTGGCACTTGCCAAGGACCTCGGGTCTTTTTGCCCAACATCAGGATGCCAGAATTTTCATCATGGCAAATATTCTCCAAGAGGAAAGAAAAGACGGATTAAGAAATCCTTAGTGAACAGGTCCAATCCTGCAGCCTACTGAGCACTGTGAAGATCTTCTGCTGAGGAAGGACAGGAGAGCGCTCAGGACTTCCCAGGGAAAGTCAGGGAACCACAGGCATTTACATAACATTTGTAAAAACTGTTCCTGCCGCAGATATTTTTAGGGCCATGAAGGACTTCCTCCTCCCTTCCTTGCCCCCCTTCTCCCGGCAGGTCAAGTAAATGTCTGCTGCCCTGAGCCCTGCTATCTTTCTTAGCAATCTGATTAACATATGGACGCACTCTGGCTTACTAAAAACAGGAAATCAATTTGAAAGGCAAGACAAATATTATTTGCTTTCTTCCCATCTGCTGTGATATGTGAACACGCCTGCTTTCAGCAGTGATACGGGGTTATTGATTTAGGATATTTATAGTGTATATGCCGTTATCAGGCCAGCTATCAAAGAGCTGTAGGAAAGGCTGTTTGACCCTACAGGCTATTTAAATATGTAGTCGCTTAAAAAAAAAAGTCAGATTTTCTTATTCAAGTTGACAGCAATACTATTTCATGTCATGCCTAAAGATACCATTTCCTGCTTTACCATCTACTGCTGTTTGATTGCAAGTCAAATTAAATGTAATTGTTAAAGGTCTCTCCTGTCTGCCTAGTGACCCCAATGCATTTCCAGGCTACTGCTTTGACCCTCTGGGTCTGCAAAAAGCTGGTTTTTCACAGCGCCGTTGCCTTTTTACCCATAATCAGGCTGAGTCAATTTGCTAGAGGGAGCACAGAAAGCCAGAGGACCCTTTACCATAAGCACAGGCTGTCTTTTAAACAGATGAGTTTTAAGAAGTCTGCATATAAATAATCAAACCCAGTAATTCTGAAGTGGCCACAGATAACTATCTAAAAAGAGACAGCATGGTGTGCTCCCAGTGGCAGCCTGGGCCAAAATGTGAAATATTGGATGGGATCGCTGCTGAGAGTATATAAGCAATATCTTTCATAATAGTATTGCATTCAATCCATGAACTGCTCCACATTGCTCAAGCCTTACTAAAAAAAAACCCAAGTTGTCAGGAGGACTTATTTTGCAATGAGAACCAAACTGAGAGCCTGTGCTTATCCAGAGCTCTACACAGCAACGAGAGGCTCTGCCAAGGGACATGGTCCACACACACATATCACAGCAGCTCCCACAAGTAGAAGCTAAGATGTGCCCTAACTTACACAAGGCTTATGCCCATCTGGTCAAGATGCAAAGATATGATACTAAATATCTGTGCCACAAAGACCGCTCAGCTTTAGGACACTCCGTACTTATAGGGAAATCCTCAAGACTGACCCATATTTTCCAAAACTTTTGCAAGCATGAATTCATATCCAGGAAAATGAGATTTTCCTAGTTTGCTGATCCTCCATGCCTCTCACATGATTAATGGTAAACACCACATATTTGCTGAGATGCAGGTTGAGCTCTCTATATTTCCCCTTTCTTAACTCTTTCCATGAACTGTCAAGTATTGCCATTTAACTTGTCTTCACCAATTCAGAATTATTTTTTCAGACTCTTTACGAACTCAGGCAGACATCCACACTTTGGTTTCCTTTGTGGTGAAAACATCTTGCCTTTCAAAATGCAGCTGGAAACTTGTTTATTTGAATGAAGTCTGGTTGTCTGGAAAACTACTGAAATACCACCATCGCTTTTCCCAGGTAATGGCATCTCCCAGGAGGTGTGTTCCACGGTTCAGGTGCACTTTAGACCCTGTGTCATTCTTGCCATTAGCCAGAATAGAAAGTAACTGGATTTGGAAGATTCCCTTACACACAACCCAGGCTCCAACCCCTGCTCTGCCGTTTTCCTGGGCAGTCAGCCCGTCACCTCATGGAAGATCCTCTAGCCCAACAAGTATTCTTAGGAGAACGAGCACCTTTTTGGAATAGATTACTATGACTGATGCTTCTGGAAATACTGGGCTGTTTATGTGACCAACTGATGCCCCTTCCAGCCACGTTTCTCTGTCTTTTTAAGCAGGAAGTAACTGGAGAAAATTATAAGGTCCTGGAATATAAACTATAAATGAATACACATTAGTTAGTAAGTAAAGCATGCAATAACGATCATTTGTGAATCTGTAATTATGGACAGAAATAAAATATTAAACAAGTATTTCATGCATGTCATGCAGATAAAGCACTGAGCTGAGACACAGGAGATCAGTATGTGGTTCTTGCTTCTACCAAGGACTTCCTACAGTCATTTAATTTGGCTGTTAGGGTTGTCTATTAGGTGTGGGCGACTTTCTTAAAGAGCTCTTGGCCAAAAGAATAAGCCCTGCCCTTTCCCTGCAACTAGTACAGCATTTCTGCTATTGGCAGCCAGAGGCTGATATTAAACACTTCAGTGCAACATTAAGGGACATTCCCACCTCATTCTTCCTTCTCTTATCTCACTTTCTTCAAGATTTAGACTCATGCTCTGCAAGATGAGATAGCGTGATGCAAAAAAAGGAACAAAGTTAGAGAAACCACTCTGTGAAAACTAGGTTGGTAGCTTTCCCCAAAGGGAAAAAGGCTGTGGGACAAACATGCATGCCTCTAGCTGGCAAAAATGATCTGCAAGAAAACATTGAAGGTGGCCACTGATGGTTGAAATACAGGCCACTCTTAGGTCTTACCTAGACCTACGCACTCCCTGCGCAAGATGTCATTGGGTCCCAGGTAACAGAGCTGGCACTGGAACTGCAACTGAACTCAGCTTGATGGAAGCCTGGATCCTTCGAAGGATCCAGAAAGGTCAAACTAAGGCAAAGCCTCTCTAGGAAATTCCCAAATCTGGGACAGGGGGCAGGGCCTGTGAGACCTTCCCTGCCATAAAGGATCTGTGGGCCTGAGGCCTTCACACAAGAATGAGTGGGAGTAGGTAAGGGAAGGATGTCTCCAGGGATTCAGAAGGGACCAAGGTCAAAATGGATGGGGCAAGGCAGAGTAATGGTAGCTATTTGCAGCAATGGAGAGAAGCACTGATTTTCAAAGCCACATGGCTTGAGGTAACTTCAACAGAAACTGAAGTTTAGGAAGCAATTCTGTGCCTAGAATCGGAAGAAGCTATGAGGTCATGACAAAGACTTGGTTTACTTCAGTTGATGCATGACACCACTTCAGTAACTCCCTTCTACAGCAGATGATAACTGGCTAGCAAACATCTGGCTACGGTTTTAGGGAAGTCCAAGAAGAAAGACATGAACTAGCAGCAGGTTATGAAATCAGCTGGGGTTATACCACGTCATAACATTACTCAGATGCAACAGGAACTGTTGTAAGTCACTGACTGAGCAGCACCCTGGCAGAACAACTCCAACTCTGTGCACAGTGTTTCTAAACCTCCAAGGGTTGTGCTGGGACTTAATCACCGCATAGACCCTGCGCTGGCCTCCTGCCTAGAAATTATTTTTTACTTCCAATTTTCACTGTCAGTTTCTTCCATGTTTCACCTACCAAGGCATCTTGCTATCCCCTCATGCACAAGAGGGTGCGAAGGATTGCAGTCTTTTTGAATATTAAGCATAATTTGCAACAAAAGTTGCAGAATTAATTTTCAGGGTCAAGTAACCCTCATGTCTCAAAGGCTCTAACACATTACCACGGGAACTGCTTCTCCTGACCGGAAGAAGCATGTAATAGGAAATCCTGACATCTGGAAGAGCACATCTGGCAACCATAATGTTTCCAAACTTGCTAAGACTCTTTGTCAGCCTTTTACACCAAATTATTACCAACTTCCTTGTGTCATGTTCTTTCTTTACAGGGTGTGTCTGCATCACTCACGTTTATCCCGTTGAGCAGCATCAATTATATAGTAATCACCTGTTTATCGGTAGCACAGTGAAACTTGTAAGATATTCCTGGTGCTGGTGAAAAGTCAAGAAGTTTACAGTGAGTTGCTTCTCAGTTGTTCAGAATTATATGGCTGTTGAAAATATCCAGTCCAAGCTAATGAAAAGAGCATAGGAAGGAACATAAAATCTTCTGATTCAGGCCTTAAGCCAAACTCTGTCTATAGGGGATAGGAAGAAGACCTCACATATATTCAGATCTACTTGACACAAGGTTTCTCATGTGTTTCTCTGGAGCACTCTGGGGTTGCTGCTGTCAAGCATAACACAACATGGCCATAAAGGAACCTATGATACTTTTAAGCATGACAAGACCATCTTTCACACATGGTAAAATAAATTCACGGGAAAAGAGGTTGTCTCTAAGCAGTTACAGAGCCTATCAAAACAATGTGGCATTCAAAAAAGTTTCTGCAGCCCTTTGACTAAAGTAAATTGCTTTGGTCTTCAAAGGCACCTCATTTGCTCAGTTGATGTGATATTTTTCTCTGCTCAAGTCCTTTCTTGTGACCTTTTCCACTTATCAAATCAAGCTTCTCCCCTCCTGGCCCTACAGTTCTCTACCAATGTAGCTCAGAGACTACCACCACGTAAGGACTTGGAGCTCTCATTCAGCCTGCTCTTCACTGCCTTCCAAACCCATCTTTTCATTTATTGCTGCTCTATCTTGCCAGCACTTTGCAACTGGAACTGTACCTCTGTACTTGCTGATAAACATCTAGCACAATGTTTGTTGGCAAAGAGCTGATATATAAAATAACACACAGAAATTACATCTCCGCTGTCTTGTGTGCAGCAACAAAACATACTGCTATTGCTACAAACATATAATAAAATGGGCCAAATCATAATGCTTTTTGCCAGATTTTTTTTTTTTTTGACTCTTATTTAATCAAGCTTTCTGTTAAGCCAAGAACAAAGTATAACCTCAGATTGGATGTCCCCATGCCTGGTCCAACAAAAATTATTGTTTCTAGACGGACTTAGTTGAGAGGAAAGAAGTCATATTTACAATATTCTGTGCATCTGTGTAAAGTTCAGCTAAAACTACAATAACTATGTTATGCTGACTGTTGATTCACAGAGCCCTGAACTGACTAAATGTTTGGTTTTCACTCTGCAACCCCAGGTAATTCTCCTCACACATTACCTTCAAGTGTCCGTGCCTTGACATTTCAAGAAATACCAAAGATACTTTCCCTAATTCAATGTGTGTTCCCTGTACAGACAGAGGGCATTTCACAGGAGTCGGTGGAACAGAAACATAAACAAACCCCAGTGCCCTGGTTAGGCCTCCAAACAGGAATGCCAAACACCTCCCCCTGCTCTCTGTCACCGATACCTCCATCCCCATGGGTCACTGCTGGTGGCCACAGCTTTTAATCACATGCTGGGCCTCCAATGATTTATCACCCCTTAATAGTTTTTGTGTTGAAGATTCCCAGTTGGCAGCACAGCTCCCCTGCCCCCTCACCACGTAGCATTACCCAAAAGCATCAAAACCAAAGCAGGAAAATATACTGTCCACATGGAAGCAGAATTAATGCTGTTTAAGAAAACTAACTGTTACTGACAGGCATTTTTAGCAAATAATTAGTAACACCATAAAAGATTTTAGGAATTATGCAATGGTTATAAAGTTAAAGACTTGAAATCTAGTATACTGTTTCCAACAGACGGCATGGCTATCTGTTGCTCTCTGTATAGTGCATTTAAAAACCCAATCAGTCTTGCTTCTGATAAATTATTGTTATAGGATTCGGTTTCGTTTTCAGCCCCAAGTTGCTTCAGTGGAACTTCCTCCCTACTTATAGTGAAGAGAAACACTGTGCACAGAAAAAACTCCAGCATTTATAGAGCGCCAGCATGTGACGTGACGTTTCTGATCTCAGTACATAACCAAGATTTGTCTCATAGGAAACCCTGATGCAGCATTTTTCATTCACAGGTCTCAAAAGTTTCCTGCACTTACCTCCATTTCAAAGCTGAGCTGACTTTTCAACGCACAGAGTGGGATGCTGCCCAAACCAGGGTTAAAGCCAAGCTTCCCAGCAAAAAAACCCACTGCGACAGACCTAGACATCTCAGGAATAAACTTTTTCCACTTGATCAGACTCATTGGGAAGTAACAGTTATGATTGCGCTTTGAGCAAAGAATAAACAACTTCAATCCCTACCAAGTCCTCCCACTTATCTCTCAGATTCTGGCAGGAAGGGATTCTTCCCACTCAGGTGGCAATAATCGCTGCAGGTGGTGGTGCCGGCAGTGATGAGGGTAATGTCGGTGCATCTTCTTCTCTGTTGGGATCCCAAACAGTCCATCTAGCTCATTTTTCTCTAAAACAAAGTAGACACGCCTCAGTTGCGGGTTCTGAACACAGTTAACCTACACATTGTGCAGAGCAGACATGTTATTTCAGCCACTGAGTGGAGGAGTTTAACCATTTATTAGGATTTGGTCCAGTGGAAAAAAGATAGGCCCTTTATAATAATGGGACACATTTCGTTCCCGCTTCTCTTCCTCGTATTTCTAACACTATTCGGTGGTCTAATCAAAGATACATAATGCTAGTAATAGAAGAATCATGTTGAAAAACTACAGAAAGTAATAAATTTTAGTGACAAGCTTACACTTAGATAAAGGCCAAAAGGCAAAGAAATCCAACCTGTCAGTCAAGTATCTTGGAGGGAAATTATCTGGCATGCACAGGAGGTCTCCCATTACCCAGGGAGACAAAGCTCCAGCATGCCACTCCTCCCTTCCCACCCAGCTCTCACACTTGTGGAAACTGGCGTGATGACAGGGAAAACAGGGATGGAGACGTGTTCAGGTCTCATCCCAGCATGGAGCTGTGATGGAATTAGAGGGAACACATGCTGATGTTAAGAGCTGAAAAATACGTGCAGATGCCACTTTTTAGGTATAGCTTTACCATCTGCCAACATTTTGGAGGTTCTTTACTCGTATGACGCAAGCAGCAAGATAAGGTGTATTCTTGATACATTTAAACATAATCTCCATGGGTTTAGTTTGAATGACACTGAGCACTCACAGCCATAAACAAAATCATGCCATTCTTGGTGACTATCAGCTCTAAAAATACAACCCTGTTATATGTAAAGTTATTATCTGTAAAACAATAACTCACCATGTATCTAAAAACATCTAAATACAAACATAATTTAATTCATAAAACATAACCTGCAACACTACCTTACAAACACGGTGCCCGTACACAACATATAACTTACCCAGGAGAAAAGGCAATCCACCTCTAACACAGGATCACAACGCAGGCTGCCTTCTCACATCCAGCAGTGCGAATCACAGCGTTTCTCATCACTGGCGGATCAATTTACAAAGGCAGGGAAGGATAACAACCAAATACAACTGATCAACTTAATTGCTAGCACACAGTATATAAATAGCATTTTTGCATTATGTCATACAACTACCATTGCCCTACATGGTAACAGGCCCTTAACAAATAGGTGTATGTGAGAACGAGGGCAGGCCACAACCCTTATAAAGCAAACGGCTTCTTTCTTACAGTTTTGCCACTTGCCATAGGCTGTGATAGAAGTGCTAAAATCTAAAGCTAATACACAGGAGGTTTGTTTATTGCGTTGTATGGAGCAAAGAAGAATTTCCTGCATATGACACTGAAGGCAGCGCGTACAAAAATTCCTCTGAAGTCTGCAGAGGGCATTGAACAGACTCTCTGTATTAGCCTTTTTCTTGCATATCTGTGTTTCGAATTTTAACACAGCTGTGAAAGAAATAAAAAAAAAAAGCAACACCAATAACCTTGCCAATTGGGCATTCAAATGTCAGAGACAAAGGAAAGTTTGGTAAGGAGATGAGTTTGCTGTGGGCAAGGACTGTGTCAGACAGCCAATGACATCACTCCCTGTGCTGTCTCCATCACGATTTTCCAGAACGGGATTACAGCGATGACAGATTCCATTCCAAAACTCCCAGGCAGCTCTTTACATAGATGTTAGCAGAACAAAAGCATTACATGAGATTTCCTCTCTCCGTCAAGCAGCATTTGATGTTCTCTAATCCTCACCTTGGGAAAAGCATTCGAGAACCATATGGACTTGCTGAAATCACACAGGATGTCCTGTCTCATAGCTAAAATTCATGAGTTAAGGAACCTCTGTGGGGCGGAGAGGGCAGAGAAAGCAGATCGTGTCTTTTATTTCCAAGAAGAGGGCAGGATACACCCCAAAACTATGCACATCACCGTCAGGTGCAATTGTTACGCTTGCTCTAGAATACTATTCTGGTGACTTAATGGGGCATATTGGGGAGTAGAAGAAACAGAAAAAGCATCAACATTCTCTGCTGTATTAGAGAATTCTTCAGTAGCCAGAAATAAGTGACAAAATTTTAAAAATTTCTTCTACTTTCATCTTTTTAAAAATTCAGTCCTCCACTTGTACAGAATTCTGAGCATATCTGGTTGACTACAGAAATGTAGGAAGTCACAGCACTTGCCATTTGGATGGAAGCTTTCATTTAAAGTTAATAACCAGCATTTTCATGCATTTTAACCAAAACTGACCCAGTATTTAAGAAGCTGTGTTTTCAGTTAATCTAGTTTCCTTTTCTAATTCAATTATCTATTGACTTTTAGCACTGGCTAGAAGCTATTCAATTAATAATTTTACTTTGTATGGAAACTCAGTCTTATTTGTATATGTTGTCAATCATATCACCTAAAACAACGTCATCAGCATCAACTGTCTACAGTCTGCTGTGTCACCCTTGACCTGAGCAGAAATTTTTTCTTCTTCATGGAATGATAGCCAATGATCAAAGAAGCAGCTTAAGTCACATTTTCAAAATTCGATGCACGCAATTGTGCCCATAACATTTATCCTATTTTCATGCTCTGTATATCAGAGGAATGATCAGAAGCTAAAAGCAAATAAAAATAATAGCACACATTCTTTTAGTCACTATTTTTTAACATTATAGCTCTATCCTTTCCTCAGTCTTCCATATTCATCTACCTCTCCATTAGTACTTAGTTAATGGAAAATCAAAGCAAGTTTAACAGGTGTTATTGTAAAGAACCCTTTACACTTGAGACAACTGCTTCACGGTCATTATCTAAGTATGTCTTGCAATACAGAGCCACACTTGAAAGTTTAGTTTTCTTACATCACCCAGCGCTCCATTCCCTGCACCAGCCTCCGTTTTATTAACGCCAGTGAAGACAAGCTGTATATTTTAGATATGAACTCACATGAAAGCGTCTCCTAATTCAGAGCCAGCAATTGATTCAGGCCCACCTCTGCTTGTTGTATAATTCTCCTTTTGTTCCCTGTTGTATTCTGGGTGTATGCTAGTATTTCTGCAGGGGGATGAAATGAATTTAGATTACGAGCACAGCTAGTGGCATGCTGCCCACCCCAAGTGACTCAGGCACCTTCTGCTTTGTTACAGTGACATGCCAAGCCCCCAGGATTTATCTGTGTAGACAACACAATCATAATTCATCGAGAAGTGCAAGGAACGAGCGGCGTATCAGAAAAGTCTTTTACATTTAACTGCAAGCAAAGGGTTGTAATAAGAACGTATTACATTGCCTGGCATTAACAGGCATGTCACTGCAAGCAAAACCAGTTTCACATCTTGGGTAGTTTGAGAAGCAGACAAATACCATGACTGTCTTTTTCTTCTTGATGTCCTTGTATAATTGATCTTGAGCTCGGAACTTTGCATTCCAGCAGAAGCCTGGATTAAAAACCTAGACCAACAACAGTCAGCCATCAATCTTGAGGCCATCTATCCTGTCTGCAACCATTTGTATCAGCCATTAGCTATTTAGTAAATCTACGTCTCAGGGAGAAAGATCATCTTTCAAAGAAAATAAACTCTCAGTGCATATCCCCATTCATTCCTCCTATTCTTTCGCTAATTCCCATCTATTACTCCCTCAGCACTTGCAGTGAAATCTCATGCTCGTTCCTTCAGTCATATTTATACACCACATTATTAAGCATCAGAAAAGAACTAATTGCTTTCTTTTTCCAGACATGATTTCCTACAAAAATTTAAGTGTGAATTTTCCAAAAATACTGCAGATCAGAATGCAATGATTAATGACACCTTCAGCATACACCCATAACTACTTACTTCTCATTTACATTGATTCCTCCTTACACCATTCCTGAAGTGCAATGTGGCACCAGAGGCAGCAGCGTTAAATGCACCCTCACTATAAGGGTTCTTTCTCACTGCCACAACAGCGTAAGATGAGAGGTTAGTTAATATAAAGGAGACAAAGGCCTTGTATTCAAAAAGGTACCTTCGCACAAGATTCTCTTTTCTTCTTCAGAAATTTTACAGTTGTTTTTTTTTTTCCTGTGTCTGAAAATACTATAATTTTAAATATATACATTTTATTAAGAAAACATTCAAAATCTGCATTGAAATACTCTTTCTGCTATACTCTAGCTCTCAAAAGATGCCATTCTGTCACCCCTTTACCATCGCAGACTAAGGACAGTGTCTCTAAACACACACAATGCATAAAATAAAAAATGGCAAAATGCTCTTGGGCACACAGCACTTCCACCGAGACAGCCATGCCCGTTACATCTTCACCTGAATAATAGCAGTCTGTTAAGTTAGGGAAGTCATGGGACTTAATTACATGGATACGACCACGATAGGTTTGCACCTGGCATAAATAGGTGCAACTACTTCAGTGTTATTGCAGATGAGCTGATTTACAGCAGATGATAGAACAGGTTGACGGCTCCTCCACAGCACTGACAGAATTGTCATTTGCTGCCAAAGCATTGCTATAATTTACACATAACCAAGCATTTTGCCCTCATCTTTCTGCTAACAAAGCTCAATTTCTCAGAGCAAATGACAGAGAGAGGACGCCCTGCAGCCATGGGACTGCTCTTGCTCTTTGGCTGCAGCAGATCTTGCCCACTCAGGATCGCGTCATCGGCTGCATGTTTCTGCCTCCAGCCCAGCCAGGAGGGGATGGGACATGCAGGAGAAACACTGCAGGGGGCTCAAAATGTTGTCCACCCAGCAGGGAAGCAGAGGACAGGCAGACATGGGGGAGTCTGTACCCTGCAGTGCCTGGTGAGAGAAGAGACTCCCAGGCTTCCCAAACCTGGCTTTTCACCTCTGCTGAGCTGCACGCCGTGGAGGGCAGGGGAAGCGCTGAAGCAGGGCACTGCTGAGAAAGGGCTCAGCCCTGGCGGGAGGCTGTGCTCTTCTTAACACCCTTTTCTTTCAGTCAATTACGCTGCATTCACGCACAGACCAAGGACCAGGAGAAGGGATGCCCATCGCTGGGTCTTTCCACCATCGCCTTTCCAGCTGCCTCTCCCCAGGCAAGTCCCTGCTTCAGTTAACACCCAAAAGAAGCCCCGTCAACCGAGTTTCTGGCTGCGATCGAGTTAGGATTGCAAAACTCAGCCTGGATTTCTGTTCCTCTGTTTGTACCGATGGAAGAAAGATACTATTACACTTTCCTGTGATGAGACAGACTCCTTCAAGTCAACTGGTCATGAGCACATTATCCAATGCGTACATTTAGAACGTCAACATACAGCATACATGGCCTGCTGTACTTCCTAAACAGTTATATTACTCAAGCTAATCTTCTTAATTGTTTAGGTAAAATTTTCCAATTGTTAGCACTCCTCTGGGGTTCTCCCATTGGAATTCTTGTTCCTAATGAGCAACAATAGACTAAAGGAACTTTTATTACTTTGGGACTGGTCATTAACATTGTCACATTGTCCTTTCTTCTTTTCAGATAGAGATTACAGGCTCTGGAATGTTTTGTTTTTGTTTTTGTTTTTGTTTTTTTTTTTAAGTACATTACACTGAAGTTTTTCATGACCACAACTTTCAGGGAACATGCAACATTTATTTTAATTAGGTTGTGATTTTTCACTTCGTGCACCTTGTTGAACGATTCCTCTAGAAGAAGCACAGCAGGCACCGGGAGTGCAGGGAACAATACTGGGCTCTCCCACATGCTACCTTGCCGTTCTGAATGCATCGTCTTTGCTCACAAGAGAAGAGATACCAAACCGCACTCCTCTTGGCAGGCACAACACCCCTATCTTCATCCTGCAATTCAGTAAACAGGCACAGATGAATAATAAATCAAAATGCCTGAAGTTAATCGTTTCACATTCAGACCTCTAACTACATTTCTAAGGCATCAGGTTCACATCACTTTCTGCAAAAGCTAACAAATTACTTCGAGATGCTGTTTAACTTTTTATAAATTGAAATCTATTTGATCAAGCCCATGAGAGATGCAGTTTTCAAAGTCAAGGAAAATAATCTGGTGTCTAATTATGTCAAAAAAGTCAAACCTTACAGACCCCTCTTTAAATTCCTAGCCTACACAGTCATATTCTTAGTCGGAAACAGCAACACTGGTGTAAAAAGGTGTAAGTTATTTGAAGGGGTTTTTAATATAATAAAGCTAATTAATTTATTTTTAATGTAAGAAGCACACATTTTCTGGCTAGCTTTATTTTAAAAGCATTTCATATGCACAGTTAAGATATTAAGAATGGGCCCAACTATGTTATTAGGAATTTAAGTGTGCCAGTCCTGACAAATCATTGGTGCTTTAGAGTTCTGCCTTTAAAATCATCATAATTTGACTTCAGAGCACTGCAAAAAGCTAAAAAAAGATTTTAAGAGCTGGAAAATAACTTTTCTTTCCAGACCGTTCAGAGTACTGTACATTCATTGTACTTTTGAAAGCAATGTGACTTGTGAAACTGGCAACTTTCCCATCCATAGCGTCTTAGAAATGTTTATAGCACATGATATTTTAATTGCCCGATGACAAAATTATTCAGAAATATATCAGTTTCACAATGCGTTTGCTTCATACTTTAAACAAAAAGTATGAAGTTTGAATAACACTAAAGTCTGGACATAAGCCCAACAAAACAAGACAAACGTTAGGGAAAGGTGTCCATAATTCATCACCCTTAATGCATCCATGAACCTATATGCACAAGCTTAGGTGTTGCTAAGGATTCAAACTGGCCCGTAACTATCCAGGTGCTATAGACAGGCATCATGGGTGAAATCCATGGTCCCTCATTAGAGCCTGAAGTTTATTCTAGGCCAGGTCTTCTTCTCAAGGGAGCAGTGGCTGCCAGGGACCAGCATTTCTTTCTTGTGGTGAACAAAACCCTCGTAACTTCTAAACAGCTACTGTTGTTTAAAATAGGGAGCTACCAAACAAAGAAGACAGAGTTACTAAAGAAACGTATTCAGTCATTTTGCAATCAAATTACAATAATATGGTCTGATCTGCCTAAGCCAAGCCACAGAATTTCATCCAACAAACTTATCTTCTGCACATACATGGAGGAACGTTTATAAGTAGAGAATCACCCTAAACCCACAGGACATCGATAATATCTGAACAGGGTGTCTACTGCCTTCTAAACAAAGTTTGCCATCTTTGTTTTGATGTATAAATCTTAAAATGACTTTGGATATGCCTACTTGTGGGACTGACTGACTGTTGCATTCATAAACCTGGAGTCTTCTGCTTCATAGAAACATTAAAGGACATGACTGTGTAGACAAACTGCTGCAGTTTTGGAATTCATGCCTCATTTCCTGTAAGCACATCCATATAGATAATCCAATCTGTTAACCCCCACCAACAGATTTGCTGTTAATATCCCACCTTTTTAACAGGTAGTCAGGAAAGTTGACTAGCTTGGTGAGTACATATAACAGAGGGAAAAAGAAGAAAACGTTTTAACAATTACATTTTGTTGCAGCTTTTTAATTGGGAAGCTCCTTCCATTTCCTAAGTTTTTGTTTGTTTTGTTCTATTTTTCAATTATCTTACCAGAGCACGTAAGTAACCTTACAAGACAAACTGAAGTTAAAAATAAGGGAAAAAGTCTCTTCAATAGAGGCCACAGTTTTAGACTCTTGAAACTGTTTATACAGTACCTTGCATGAGCAAAGGCTAATTTCATGAGCTAACGGATTTTTTTGTTTTCTTTTACAAAGCACACGTAATATACGCTGTAGTTAACAGATGCACAACTCAAGACATCTGATCAAATTCCTATTAACTGCACTCAGCGACCTGCAAATGTGGGTCCTGCTGAAATACCTGAAAGCAAATCCTCTTATGAATACGAACTTGATTTATAGCAGCTGAAGATCTAAACTGTAGATGAGTCTCATAATTATTTGTATATAGGAAAAACATGGGCCCCATTCCTAAACTGAGATTTTACTGGAATGCTGCTGTGGAAAACGATTTACACCGGTGCTCCTTACCATTATTAGAGATCATGTTTTGTAAGTGCCGACTGACCCCTAACTGTACCAACACTAGTAGGTGTCACTATAATTTATCCCCTAATGGGATTTCCTCTCTCTGTGACTTCCCTAGGTCTGTGGCCTTGTTTATCAGGTCAGAAGCGCTTGTAACAAAACATGCACATATATTCCAGGAGATACATCACATCCTTACAAGGTGTGAGGGTAGCCAGACACCCCGAAATACGGAATGTGCATTAGCAAGTGCAGTCCGTAAAATTTCAAAGCCTGAGATCTTTTCACAGCCTGACAGATTTTCCCATATAGCTTTCCACATTCCTAGTGTAACCCAATACAGGCACTGCAGGCTGAATGATAAACAGAGACTGCTTCAGGAAGCCTTGGGAAAGCAGAGCCTCAGAATATTACACTTTGCTCTAACTATTCCACAGGTGACTGTTAAGGCTGCATAGTCCATTTTTTCAACTCAGTAGAAGACAGGCAGAAAAAGGGAGAATGGGACGGAACGAGTAACTGAAAATGTTTATTAATGAATTATCACTACCATTGAACGCTATCTTTTATGGAAAATAAAAATACTTCAGTACTTTTCAAACCCAAAAAAACCCAGAAGCAGTGTTTCAGCAGATACGTGATTTAATATTGCTTTTGCATTAGGTGCACCAATACATTTTATTGTAAAATGTGGTTAGTAATACCTGCAAGCCATGCGAAGCGTGAAAGCACATTTCTACTACTTGCCTCACTTCTATTTCTTCTATTTACCAGCTGCGTGCTTGCCAGCTATAGCTTATACATATATTCATTGCAGCCCCAGCCACAAGCAATGTGCATGCAACACACAGAAGCACTCAGAAAATGAGAGTCTCGCCGTAGCCAGCGTACACTCACTGAGCCAGGCTCTCAGCACCATCCAAACTCCACAAAAAGAGCCCAGAGCGGAGCCAAGGCAGGTACACACTACCAGGGCTCCCCAGACCATGAGACTGGCTCTCCTCCAGGTCAAATCCTAGTGTAAAAGCATCTTCAGAGCTGTTCTGCTTTACATCAGCCGTCAGTGACTTAGAGCTAGCGCAGTTTTCAGGCACTGTTGGGATGTTTTGAACATATTCCCTTGCTTATAGCTTTGCACCCTATGTAGCGTAGAAACAGCCACGGCAACAGAGTGACAGCAAAGGATGACCTTGGTCATAGACTGTCTTTCATGGTGTAGATCCAGTAGACCAGTGACAAACTAACTACAGCATAGCCAAGAACCAGGGCCAGGATGAGTAATAACGACCTTCTGAGCAGCCACAGCACGTAGTAAGAGCGTAAAGTACAAAGGATTTTCAAACAAAATAATACATAACATATCACAACCACTATATTGTGCCCATATTAGAGCTGGGAAAGCAAGCTTCAGCTGGTAGTGTTTTCAATAGCTGTTGTGATCAAAAGAGGAATTATACAGCACCTCATCTTACAAAACCTGTTGTGCCTGGTATTCATAATTATCTGCTAAAGAAAAATACATAAGTGCAACCATATTTCTGACCATGGATTTGGGCAAAACACTGAACTGGATCATACTTTCATCAGCTGTTACTCTTGTTCATGCCCGGACAGCAAAATCAGATAGTATTGCCTCTGTTCCCTTAGCTCACGACTATGTGACACAAACAGGAAAGATTTCCAGATGGCTGAACTGTATTTCCAGGTTGGATCTTTAGGCAGCCACAACCCGCAGATTATTTTTAAGATTTCTGCTGGTTTTAGTGGTGAAAAATTGTTTGCAGGAAATACACTGAAATGCTGTAATTGTCATTAAGAAAATTGTCACGCTTTATTTAGCATTCATTTAATTTTCACTTGCATGCAAATGGAGAAAACAGGTTCATTAATTATTAGATACCAAGTACAGCTCCAAATTCTTCATGTACCCATACTATTGAGGTCAAGGTGTTAAAGGGCTAACCCCAAATTCTGATATTTAGTACAAATCATAGGTATGTCCACATTTGATTTAATCTGGGAAATTATACCCCCTGTACTACAAAAAAAATAATTGAATAGAACAAAGGAATATCTCCTCCCTCCTAGGTACGCCTCCTGTTCTGGATCAGAGATAGTTCTACTACCATCAGCAACACGACGCTGTTGTGAGAGGTTATTCATCTCTGGTACACATAACTGCATAAAATACAGCCTGTGGTATATTATGACTTCCACTGACGGAAGTAAATATCAGGAAGTAACTGACAATTCAGAAGATCACCTTTTTCAGTGATTTTGCTTACATAAGGAAAGCAATGAGCTGTTATTTGCATAAGAACTGACAGAATTTCCAGCTCACCTCTAAAGGACATCAGTGTAATCTGAAGACAAAGAAACAAAAATATCCCAGAGAGGTTCCTCCCTTTCCACACACAACACTAGACTGCGGCATTAATCCCAGCTTGTGAGGTACCTCCTGGAGATGCACTTCCCAGGTAGTGGGCTGAGGGAGAACATGGCAGGGAACCAGTACCCCAGTTCTGCTGAAGAAAGGTTAATATTTAAAAGAGAGGGGGAAAAAAAAAAAAAAAAAAAAAAAGGAGAAATCATCCTTTTACTCCACATAAAAACATCTTTCCAATTTTGACCTAGAGACCATCATGATAGAGTTTAGCATAGCTAAAATTTCACAAGACTCACAGGGGATAGTGTCAACCTCTCATTTTAGCAAGATGGAGCAGCGATTTGGACTTGGTCTGCCAAATTCTAGGTGGCTGTGTGAAAGAGAGCATTAATGACTCCTGAGGCACACCCGGGCTCTCCTATTTTGAGCTTAAATTTCAGGTTAGAAACAAAGAAATCTTTCCAAACAAAATTTTTTATCAAAACCTTTCCACCTTTTGAATTTGACAAATTAATATCTTCCTTTTTGAAAGTCTCTGACATCCAGAGACACAATAACTCTCACATTTTCGTGCACTCTTTCAAAATGCAACTCCACTCTTGCAGTCACTTACCTCCCGGTTCGATTTGCATAGACACAACTCGTTTCCTGCATGCAGAGCCTGCTAATCCTGAGCTGTGCTGCCACAGAATGACAAAGCTGGGAGGAAAGGAAGGCATTTCTTCATTCTCTCCTTCTCCTCTCTTGGTAACTACTCAGATGAGTTCTGTTATAGACCACTGGACAAGATAGTATAAAATTCATACAATTCATTAGCAAGGAGCAAAGAAACACTGGCGCCATTGTAGTACTCTTTGGAGGCTATAAACTTCAGTATCATGGCACCTCATACAACAGAATCTAATGTTTTCAGAGTGTGAGGTACTACAACCGAAACAGTATTAAATGCGTTTTTTTTCTTTTTGCACACACATATACCTATGCATGAGTTATAAAGGATCACCAGTCTGAATCACATAGGTATTACTGGCACATAAATTACCATTGTTGTATTTAGGAGAGATCTCACGGCTCCCGACATTGGTCTTCGTAAATTTTTTTATATATTATCACAGGTTGTCCAACCTATGCCACAGCCTGTAAATGGTAAATATGTATTTGTACATATAATTATATCAAAAGGTTACATGTTTCAGAGTCATTATGTACGGCTGAACTTATTTTCTTGTTGATAATATTACAGTAAGACTTACATGACAGAAACTGAATTCATCACTGATACTCATTCACTATTTTGCACCAAAAGTAAATTTAGCTGTTTTTATGGTGGAGAGCTACACTTTGAATAACTCTACATTTTTGGACTCCAGCCTGAAACCTCAAAACTTTTCCCAAATGAAGCTATGTTAATAAAAAAAAAAATAAAATCTCAAACTCATCAGCACAGAAGTTACACATACTCCTAGCTAGAGAAAAACATCATGAGTAGAATTTGGGGGAGATTAATTCCCTCAAACACCCCAGAAATGCGATAAGAATCTTTATCTTCGTATTCAGTAAATCTTTTCCTGTCTTACTGTAGAATGATAATCATTCTTACATGAATGAAATAAAAAAAAAAAATGCTATTTCAAGTTTAAGTAATCCACTATTTGAACTTTCCAATTAATTGACAAGAGCCACAAAAATGCCTCACATAACATTATAAGTTTAAAATTGTCTGTGGTCACAGAAGCTAACCAAACTAACATGTGTATACACAATCTCCACCAGCAGTTGAAGATCAAGCTGCAGAACAGGTGATGCCACCATGTGGAGCCTTGACTGCTAAACGAGGTCAACCGACAGGCATTATTCTGAAGTAGTAGGACAAAATGGAATGAAGAGCCAAGGTTGGAGAGGAAGCTTTAGGAGGCTGAACAGCAGCATCACGGGCAAGCTCCTTTTGTGCTTGAATACATAAAGAATTTGACATCTGACCTCTCCTGGGAGAAACCCAAGCAACATCTCCAAAGTAGGCAGTGAAGCATGGAACTGCACTATACACACAACAAAGACCAGATGAACTAATCCACACTGGAAACACAGATAAACAGGTGCTTCCTGGATGTCTTCGAGAAACCCCAAAAGATCCACGCTATGAGAAACAGTACTTTTATATCCCATGAAAAGTTCTGAAATATCACTGAGACTGCTCCTAAACTCACTAATTTCACAGCTCTATCTTGCATCTTTTTATAATTTCTTGACCCGCTTCTCCATACAAGTTAGCTACAAGCCTGATTTTTATATCAAGCAACATTAATGTTCCTCTTCTCCTGTTTACCCAGGAGTGCAGCATTTTCTATTGTGCCCACCTGTGGCCAAACAGGCCATTTACATTTTGAAAGAACAGTTAATGAACACTCTTCCTCATTATTACAGCTGATAAAGGCCCCAGCCCAGAAGCAGAGGCCCAAGTATTGATTACAGGCATACCCACTGCAAGGAATGAATCTCAATAAAATCAAGGTTAATCCAGAATGACTGTTGACTCGAGCTAAGTCCAGTGAGACGGGCAGGTTTGTTTAGCAATAGACAACTCCCCAACTAGCTACTTGCATTCAATAGGTTTGTGCAGTAGGGAGTGCTTTGCTTGTGCTGAAATGGTTACAACCACATTGCTATAAGCTTCCTTCAAAGCAATTTATGTCCCATTTTAACCTTCATCCACTGAGCGCAAGCTGAGCATCTTCAGCTCCTCTGAAAACCAGCTTGGGTACCTGAATTCTAAACCAAAAAATATTTGAACATCTGGATGCCTGCTCAAGTGAACATATCAAGTCAAAAAAATAATCAGAGCAGAATTCCGAGTTGTATCTAAGGTCCTTGCCTGCTTTTAGACCAGAAGCCCAGGAAAGAGCGAATGACCAAATTCTCTAGGGCTCTGATGAAGCAGACTTCAAAATGGAAGGCTTTTGAAAGTGACTGGATTTCTTGCACCAGTATTTTCACTAGTGGCTTCTTCTGTCAATTATATATGACTCAAGGGAAGGTGGAGGGAAAAGACCCAACTGACCTGAGGCTACTAACAATGAAACCTGTCACACAGATTTTATTTTAAAATTTCTCTTCGCTGCATTGTAAATGCTCACATGCAGCCTGAGGAGCAGCAAGTAGATTTTTTTCCTTTTTTCAAGTACAGTTGGCAGCGGATCCTACTCATGGTCAGTTGCTTGGCAACAAAACAAGTTTCTCTGGCTACAAAATAAATATTCCACATCTGAAATATTTGAGAAAACACTTTTTTTCCTAACTACATTCCATAGTACTTGGGCCACAAGGTTTCCCAGAATAGTCTAAAATGTTAACATGGTTACACAAAGGATGACCTCCAATTAGATTATCACTCTAAGATACAGATATGTCCCCCTACATGACACTGTTCACATTTTTAAAATAGTATGTTAAATCTAGTCCGTGGTCTGGAGCTCACGCAAAGTAGTTTAACTGCCTAGGAACAAATTAGCTAACTGGATCCTGGTACCTTTTAAATGTAGGCGTGGTGGGAGACATTTTGCAGGGACTAAAAATCTGGAAGTCGCTATATTCGGTCTGAGATGCATGCCAAAGAAAGCATGTCTAAAGAAAGAGCCAGTGAGAGCAGACAAAATCAGATATCTCATCAACTACCAGAGCCACAGAGGTATGCTACTGGAAGTACCTGCTCTGGGATTGGTACAGAAAGTGTTAATTTAAAGTTCCATGTCTTCAGGTGGCTCTAGTTCTCACTGCCATCTTTCTCTTCATCCTCTTAGCAGAACACTGCTTTGTTGAGGACACAGGCAGTAGAAGCAATTTCTTCCAAACCTCTGAAAGCATTTGTCCCATTGACCAATTCTAAATAATATAAATGGACAGATTCTTATTTTTCAGATGCAAAGACAGAGTGTCCTGGGCCAGTAGAGAAGAGCCCAGCAGAATCAGCTAACTCTGCACCGTTTCCCATCATGATCAACAGTGGATGTCTAAGAAAAAACTAAGACTAGGACAAGCATATAGTGATGCTTCTTTAATATCCTTGTCAGCTTTCAACACTCTGTAGCACAAGGATTTCCTGCATTTAACAGCCCTCAAATGAATCCTTCTTCCGTGAATTTGTCTTAATACAAAGACTAGGGAGGAGAAATATCTATTTCTAGATTATTTGTTAATTCCCAGAATACAGTAGTAATTATTTGGGTTGGTTTTTTTTTTTAATAACCCAGTGACAAAGGAAAATTTATTCTTGAAAGAAGAAAAGAGAGACTATCCACCTTATAAGTATCAATTAGGAACTCCAATGAAGAGTTTTAAGGCTGCCAGTTCTCAAAGGGGAGGCAGTCAGGAAAACGGTCTCTTAAGTCACATAGGCCAGTCCTAAGTTCAAGCATTTCTTTAAATACAGGCCCCAGGCTCCAGACTCACCTGGGCCTTTCCAGAAAAAGGATTTAGACATGTACCACTGATAGGCAGTCTGGGGATCTAAGGCCAACATGCAAAACTAAAAATCTCCCATGCATGCCTAAATGCTATGGTTGTCTCTATTCTACATAAGTTTCCCTTATTTTTTTGTCTTCTGCATACACCCAGAGCACTTGCATCTCCGTGCTGGAAGCTCCGCACCTATCACACAGTCAAGTGTGAACAGGATCTAGAAACTATGCAGTACTAGACATACGTAGCCACTCATCTCATTTGAGTAGCCTAATCCAGTAGACATGTTAAGAGCTCACTAACAGCTTAGAGAGAAGCAACTACTGATTTCTTCTCTAACACGTGGGGAGGAAAAGTTATTTTCCCTCCATTTTTTTATACTAATTTGCCAAATAGATTATTTTTCCAAGGCATTCCTACCACATTCAGTGGACAAGATGGACAGTGCTTGCTTAATGAGTTCTCATGTTTTCTTCATTATCAGTGCTTGATCCCCTGTGCAAGAAAAATTAATTTCCTCCTGAATGTCCTTTAATATTTATGTGTTTTGCAGATGTTGATTAAGATTTGTTATATCCACGTTATCTCATTTTGCAATAAGAAACCAAAGTACAGAAGAATTACTCTTTTTGCATCTACATATTTTAGATGTCTCACTTCAGATTCTCAGACTATGAATTCTCAGTGTACCAGTTTATTTGTTAAACTGTACTAGTTTATTTGTTAATCTGACAATCTGCAGCTGCTAGTGCTTGGTACATAAGCAAATTAGACCCAGGATCTCCAGGTAAGCAGCCAAAAAGCAAAGAAAACATCTCTGTGTTTTCACTTAGAACTCAATGACAGGCAAAGACAGAATTAATTTTCTCATGACTGCACTCAAAACTTTAGTCTTCCTAAAGCTCTGTCCTTCATACTCCATCTTTCCATTTGTGGAACATTCAAAGCATTGTTCCTGCAAGCTTCAATCCCAGAGCAGAGAAGGCAGAGTTACTGAATGCCTTCTTTGCTTCAGTCTTTACTGCTCAGGCCAGCCCTCAGGAGTCCCAGTCTTTGCAGGCAACAGAGAAAGTCTAGAGGAAGGAAGACTTTCCCTTGGTTGAGGAGCATCAAGTTAGAGATCAATTAAGTAAACTGGATATCCACAAGTCCATGGGTCCCTGATGGGATGCACTCGCAAGTGCTGAGGGAGCTGGCAGAAGTCATTGCTGGGCTGCTCTCCATCATCTTTGAAAGGTCCGGGAAAACAGGTGAGGTGCCTGAGGACTGGAGGAAAGCCAGTGTCGCTCCAGTCTTCAAAAAGGGCAAGAAGGAAGACCCGGGAAACTTACAGGCCAGTCAGCCTCACCTCCATCCCTGGAAAGATGATGGAACAGCTCATTCTGGGCGTCATCTCAAAACATCTGGAGAAAAACATGGTTATCAGAAGTAGCCAACATGGATTCACCAAGGGGAAGTCACGTGCGACTAATCTGATAGCCTTCTACGATGGCGTGACTGGACGGATGGATGAGGGGAGGGCAGTAGATGTTGTGTACCTTGACTTCAGCAAGGCTTCTGACACCGTCTCCCACAGCATCCTCATAGGCAAGCTTAGGAAGTGTGGGTTGGATGAATGGACAGTGGGGTGGATTGAAAACTGGCTGGCAGATAGAGCTTAGAGGGTTGCGATTAGTGGCACAGAGTCTAGTTGGAGGTCTGTGACAAGTGGTGTTCCCCAGGGGTCAGTACTGGGGTCCAGTCCTGTTCAATATATTCATCAATGACCTGGATGAAGGGATAGAGTGTCCCACCAGCAAGTTTGCTGATGACACAAAACTGGGAGGGGTGGCTGACACACCGGAAGGCTGTGCTGCCATTCAGCATGACCTGGACAAGCTAGAGAGTTGGGTAGAGAGAAACCTCATGCAGTTCAACAAGGGCAAGTGTAGGGTCCTGCACCTGGGGAGGAATAACCCCATGCACCAGTACAGGTTAGGGGCTGACCTGCTGGAAAGCAGCTCTGTGGAAAGGGACCTGGGAGTCCTGGTGGACAACAGGATGACCATGAGGCAGCAATGTGCCCTTGTGGCCAAGAAGGCCAATGGCATCCTGGGGTGCATCAAGAGGTGTGTGGCAAGCAGGTCGCAGGAGGTCATTCACCCTCTCTACTCTGCCCTGGTGAGGCCGCATCTGGAGTACTGTGTCCAGTTCCGGGCTCCCTGGTTCAAGAAGGACAGAGAACCGCTGGAGAGGGTACAGCAGAGGGCTACAAAGATGATTAGGGGACTTGGAACATCCTTCTAATGAGGAAAGGCTGAGGGACTTGGGTCTTTGTAGTCTGGAGAAGAGAAGACTCAGAGGGGATCTCACCAATGCTTACAAATACTTAAAGGGAGGGTGCCGGGAGGATGGCACCAGTCTTTTTGCAGTGGTGCCCAGTGACAGGACAAGATGTAATGCGCACAAACTTGAACATAGGAAGTTCCATCTGAACATGAGGAGGAACTTCTTTCCTTTGAGGGTGGCAGAGCACTGGAACAAGCTGTCCAGAGAGGTGGTGGAGTCTCCGACTCTGGAGACATTCCAAACCTGCCTGGATGCCATCCTGTGCAACCTGCTGTAGGTGACCCTGCTCTGGTAGGGGGGATTGGACTAGATGATCTCCAGAGGTCCCTTCCAACCCCTGTGATTTCATCCTGTGCAATAAATGAACAGAAGAACCCACGGAAAAGTACAGTTTAAGACTATATCATAATACTCAGGGCACAGAACAAAAATTGCACATAAAGCCTTAATTCTGTCACTGTCTTTATCTCAGTGCTTAACTTTGTTACCTCCTATTAATACAGCCCTGTAGACGCTCAGCATACAGTGCCACACTGACACTTCTGTGCTTCACCAACAAAACTGAAGTATACAGTTCCAGAGCACTTCATGATGGAAGATGAGTGGTAGGTAGAACAGAGGAATTTTTGACACTAATTTTCTCAGAAATTTGCTGGTAGCCAAAAAACAATGAAGCTTGAGTCTCAGGATTTATATCAATATTTTAAAGGGAGAGTGATCCAGCAGATATTTTATTCAGCTCATTCCTTTCACAGTTCCCTAGACCTCTTGTTTCAGGTCAAATCACTTTGCTCAGTCTTAGCCTCCCAATTTCAGCCTTATCATGTATTTCAGACTCCACTTTTGTCCTGTCTGCTAGCCCAAACTATCCTAATTTCATCCAGTCTGTCTCCTTTCTGTCTGGTGTTCAGTCAATCATTCACCCACTTCTATATAGGTTTTGCTTTCAGCCCCTATATCCAGCCACAGTGTCCACGTCCTCACTGGCTGTTCTCATTTCAGCATCATTCCCTGCTTCTTTCCAGCTCTCCCTGCTATACCGTTGTTCCTTAACAGATCTGTGCACTCAGTCTCCCTCAATTGCATCCTCATATCCTCTTATTTCTCTGCCCCAGTCCCTTTGCTTGAACAGTCCTTGGTTCTCACCACCAACACAGCAGCTTCTGTCCACTCTCTTTACCTCTATCGCTCATTCATAGTGCCAGTCTTCCCACATGGTGCAGTCCCGCTTGCCTGTCATCAACTATGCACGGTCCACTTTCCCTTTCTACCTAAAACGTCATTACAGTTTCTTTTTTCCCCTGCCAATTTCCTTATCCTCATTTCCCCACATCGGATCTGGTCCTGTCCCCCTTGAATTTGAAGTAGGTAGATACATAACTTCCTTCATGTGAACAAGAGTTACATATCCCTGACAGGGAGGGAGGAGGCACGGAAATCATCTCCCAGAATAGGACAACTACATCTTTTCAGAGAAAAACATTGCCAATGTTTTTTTAGCATGGGTAAAAACAATGTATTTGTCTCTAGTCTTCTTCTTGGAAGACGTTAAACTGTTCTGGCTGAAACTTTCTGAAGAGAATTCAGCCTGAGGCAGACACCCAATGCAACATGGAAAAATTTCGTTTGAAAAGCTACTTTGACAAAGTTGTGAACAGCCGAAAATAGGCCTTTAGGACTGGAAGTGCCTGACAGCTTTAGTAATAGATGTTGTTACTAGCCCTGCCTGTAGTGAGAGTCAAAGGGCCACCCTATAAGGTCACCCACTTTGGTGACAATCAAGCATAAACCAACTGCATTTTATGGAGTAACTCTGGGTTCCTGCTAACATAACCAAGACAAGACTTCTTCCATTTAATTGTCCAACAATTTGATGCCTACATGAATCCCTGATAGAGAGATCCTAACAATACTTTTCTGTTCCCTAGGGCTGTGCCATGGAACATGAACGCGGGTAGCTGTGCTGGTTACAAGATTTCCCCCGAGCCTCAGTTTACGATGTGGCAGTTCATTGTAAACAGTTGGCGGACAAGCCACTGGGCCCCCAGCTGTTCAGATTCCTTCCATGAGAGTCAACATAATTGTAGCCCTACTTGTGTCTTCAGCTTCTCCACTCTGAATTTTGCTGTAATGGACCTACCTAAAGTAATTAGACCACCTGTTACATCGCCAGATCCATTTAAGGGAGTCTTTCCGCAGTTTGGTTTACATGGTTTGACAGTAATTGTTTAAGTGGATGCCATTGTAATGGCACCGCAAAATAAAATTGTAGAATTATTTTAATCAATAAATATAATTACACGCTTACCAGACCATGAGCTTATCTGTAATTAGTTCTCCATACCATAATGCAGTCCATAATGTTGACTTTTTGCACGTTACAGGATGTCGGACAGAAATGACATTTGCAGATGACAGGATATTTACAAGCAATTGAGCTTTTACAGCTCAGAAAGATTTTGAGCCCTGGCAAAAAAAAAAAAAAAAAAAAGGTCTCAATTGTGGAACTTGAAAAATGGCTATTTGGTTTGGGTACAAATTTGGTTATACTGGTACCACTGGTACAAGGAAAACAGTTACCATGAATTAACATGGTCCTAACATACACCAATGCAAATGGCATTTTGCAACTTTACTTACTTAAGCAGCTAAATCTGTAATTTTTCTTTCAGAACTACACAAGATTGAGTAGCTTGAAGTGGGAAGGGCTGTTATCATAAGATATTCAAATATTAACATTCCTATATGAAAATATATGTGCACACATGCCTATACACACATCCACACACATCTGTATGCGCTTACCGTCAAGCGTGCATAGCCAAAGTTCATAAACTCTCTACAACATTTATAAAGTGGCCTTAATATCACAAACCTTCATTGTAACACTGATCTTATGGAGGAGGAAATTCAGACATGGAAGTTATGACAACCTTCCTAAGGTAGTCGCAAAATAAGAGATAGTACTTACATACCGATTCTTATACTTTTGTTCACATCACTGGCTAAAACCAAAACAAAGCATAATCCTATAAACATAAGAAACATACCATTACAATATCACAGTAGCAGTTCTACATCCATACATCATACAGTTCTATTTTGGTTTATCTAATACATTTATATTTATACATATATACACACACACACACTACTAGATAAGCAAAAAAAGCCTCAAGAAATCATTTCACACAGAGGAAAAATTTTATGAGTAACAGTGGAATATTACAGAGGGTTTTTTAACTGCATTACAAGTGGCTTATAAGCTTCTGTAATTACACCTGCTTTTAGTAGTGCCTCACCAGGTCAGTGTTAGTTGTTGGTCACAATGGTACTGCAGTATCAAACACAGTGTCAGACAAAATCTGTAATTAAGTCTGTTGGCAGATTTTCCAAAAATAAATCAGAACAGAATCTAACCACATCTTAGAGGTTCTTCGGGATAACACCTTAAAGTAAAAAGCAGGTTCTTCTTTCAAACAGATTTCATGGTTGTTTTGGTCACTGTTTTCATGTTAATTACACAAATTAATAATTATATCCTGTATGTATTTACATGTAGTGAATTTTAATATGTGTATATAAAGTTAAATTTTACATTAATAAGTATTTTAATATCATCACAGTATTTAGCTATTATTTTTCTATTTCTTTACATATACCTTTGTTTTAGGTCTTGAAAGAGGGTTTCATACTGCAATCTTCATTCACACTGTCCAAAGCTCTAAATTGCCATTAAACACAAGTTTATTTTTAAATACATCCTTAAATGCAAACAAAAATCAATGGAGCATAAGTATCTTAAATACCTAAACGAAATGGAATTCATTTTAAAAGACTCTGAAGTGATTTCCAGTCAAGCCTATTCAAATCCCATTGAAATATGGGTGTCAAGATGGATCTTAAATAAACTACTACTACTTGACTTGAAGCAATTATTTTCCAAAATTTTTTCTTCTGTTGCTCTCCGTCCACTAAACAAAGTAACTTGTAAGCACAGACACAATCTAAATTTTACATTAAAAAAAAATTAATTGCAATTTAAAAATACTATCTTTATATTATATTTTCCCAAAGGAAAGAAAATAGGGTTTAATCAGAGTATAACAGAATAAAACCAATCCATCTGTGACAAGATTTCTAATAAGCATAAAGATACTATGGGCTTTCAGATGCCAGAAGAGTTCCTTGAGGATACTTCAGAAAGCACAAAGCAGGGCCGAATGCACCATTTGCAGTGAAAAATAACTTCGATCTTCATTGTGGCTCCTTCAGGCACAAGCTGGCTCCCGGTGAGCTCCCTCCAAGTCAACAGAACAGTTCTGGTTTGAATTCTGACCACACACACCAACTCTTGGGAATAACAGGATGCTGCCTATCAGCGCCAGAGGCTCCCCACACTCCAGATGAATTGGTCTCACTTTTTTGGGGGGCAGAAAGAAGCCCCCTCCAGGTGTTACAGAGCCTCAAGGAATGCTCCCCAAACCAGCTCTATTCTTTCCAACGTGAGAGTGGGGCCCAGGCGTACCCCAGGGATGTGGTTGCTCAGTGTGGCGGCTCACATATACAACCTGTAACAACTAGAGGGCAACGCCAACCAAACCATGGCCAGCCCACCTGGTTTATCACCATGGCATAGCCCAGCAGAGACACAGCTTTGGGCCCAAGATTAGTCAAGACACATTAACATAGACTAGAGCAAACAGAGCCATATTTCTTTCAGCTCTAGAGCTAGTGTTCTCTTTCTTAATTCAGGCACCTCAGCACAGTGCTCCATAGGATCACACCAAGAAATATTGGTAGACGCTTTCACATCATACCATACCAGCCCGACACTTAAAGCACCTAGATTTTTATTATCTCTACGAAAAGAGAAAGGGAAAATGCTGATGGGAATAAAGAGGAAGATCCTCCATTCCTTTATACTTTCTGCTCTTGAAAGTGTGATAGCCTTAATTTTGTAATGACAGCATAAACAGGGTGGCCTCCCATGCTGAAAAGGTCCTGCAGCAGTGGATAAAACCAATATGAATCCACAGAAATTAACCAAGATGCTATTAAAATTACTTTGACTGTATGGCACGGGGGTTGGAACTAGATGATCTTAAGGTCCTTTCCAACCTAAACCATTCTATGATTCTACAGTTCTATAAGGAGTCTAGTAGGTAGCAAGATCTCAATGCATTCTTTAGTCAAAACATTTTTTTAATTAATTTGGCCTCAAAACTTCGATGTTCTAATAAATTCCTTAGGGTTCCAGCCAGTTTTACCTGTATAGGGTGCAGAGCACTATTATGCCAAACACTGACCAGACCATTCTTATAATGAGTGAAACTTACATGACTCATGTAAGGTTCAAATAAAATTATTTAAGTAGACAAATACCAACAGAACCAGCCCACCGACAGACTGTTGCCCATATCTGGCCAGCGCCCAGTTTTGGGACAGGGGTTGTCTACAGGATAGATACCCACCATTCACTAAGTCTATCAATCGGTAAGTTCACCCAGTACCGGCCCTCTTTTCTCCCACAGTCAGTAAGGGGAATGGTTATGAAAGCCCAGGCGTGACAATGTTCTGATGATTCCCTCCCACCAGCCCTGCCAACCATGCCACGGAGGGCAGTGAAAGTTTGGCCTGTGTAAGAGTATGGTCCATAACAAGACCATGTTCTCTGATTTACATGGAAAACTTAAGATGCTGCTCTGCCGGGATAAAGGAATCAAAGCTGTGAATTCCATACCAGCGTCAGTTCCGTGTACTACCAAATGTTAAAGGCATTAACCCACAGCTTCACCTGTACTGTTTCTCATTACATCCACATTTTTAAACAATTAATACGAATGTGATACTGTCAAATACAATTTCACTATAATTGAAATAAAGGATTAGAAAACTTGTTTCTTAAAAGCACTAACAATTTATCTACAAGCTTTGTTTTGCATACAACAGCTAGGAATAGCAATGATTAACTGAAAGAAGAAAAATGGATCACTGTGCCTATTTTTCCAGTTACTTATTATCAAAGGTATGTCTGGACATCAACTAGACAATATTTCACTTTCCCTTTGTGGTCTGCTGATGTTGGGAAACAAAAAAAGAAAGAGGACAGAATCATCATTAAAATTAAGAACCACAGAAATGGACAAGGGAGTTGGTTACATCTACATTTAATTTATTGTCATCTGGCTAGATTTCAAGTCAATGACATGCATCTAAAGGCATTGCAGGCTGTTTTGTAGCTCAGTCATCCACCATAAATAAAATCTGAGGCTGCAATCAATTGACCTGACATTTACCCTGTTCCACAGCATAAACACATACCAACTCTCGTGTCTGAATTTTAGGAGGCTTCAAAAGACAAAGCGATAAGGGCTGATTAACAGTTACTAATGAGACAGGCCTGTAGGAGCGTGTCATGAATGGGCCAGAAACTCTTTATGGGAATGCTGTGGGATTTTACCTAGGTTAAACTCCAACATCATCATGTGAGCTACCAACAGATATAGAAGCCAGTTTATGAAGTGGCAACCTTCACTTTAACATGACATAGAAAACTATCAATGCAAAAAGGACTTTTTTTTTTTTTTAAAAGGCAACTGGGGCAAGGACGCTGCATTTCTCAGGCAAGGCAATACAATTTTCCTGCATTTACTACAGAAAGATTCAGTTCTGAAAAGTAGATGTTAAATTGAGTTGCATATGCAGTAAGATTCTTGGATGTTTGACTTAGTAAAACGTCGACTTGAAACCAGACAGTTCACTTGGAACAACTCATTCCATTTTGCAAGATGAGTTAACCAACAAATCCTAAATTGCTATGGCCTTCGGCAAGTAGTCAAATCCTTCAGTGTCCTAGTAAGGTCTTTATTAAAGGCTAGAAATGAAGGTACATTGCAGGGATTTGGAGTCAAAACCCACTGCACGCCATGCTGTCGTGTGCCCCCCACCACTCGTTGCTGCTGAAGCACAGCTAGAGTGTCAGATAATCTCTGTGGCACAGATCTGTTTTTCATGGAACAGACTATTCCAGTGGTATCCAGCTCATTCTGGTACTCACATATATTGCTTGCTAAGAAACGTGAATATTCAGCAGGTTATAAGTCAGTTAAAAACATTCAGTCAGTTTCAGATCTGACTGACCGGAAAGAACCACAAGGAATTTGATAAAAAAAAAAAATCAGCCAATCAGATAAAAATCCACTCCTGCCACTCCACAGCATGGCATGTGGATACCGAATTGGGCCAGTAATCTTCAGCTTCATCCAGGCGCCATCAGTTGTTGCATCCAGGCAGGCTGTGCAGCTGACATCTTAACGTACAGACCAGCAGTTAGTCCAGCAGGCACCACGCCATCACATTTCATGTATCAAGACTGGGCTACTGGCAGTCTTGGACTGCCCAGCAATAGGATTCCTTCCAGCTTGTCCAGATCATTTAAATGGCAGAAGTCCAAAAGTCTGTTCCCAACAACAAATTCATGCCCGAGTTTGCTAGGAAGTCATTTGACTCAATCAGTTGTCATTTTTTTCCCCCCTCCGTCAGCATGAGGCTTTCTGAAGAATCTTCACTCGGTTGCAGTCTCAACAGGTCATTTCTCTCTCATCGGATCTCAAGGTAAAATCTGCTCTAGCTCCATTTACCTTATCCAGTTCTCCCCATTGTCAATTCAAGTCTGAACAAGCCTTTTGAAGTCTCTTAGTCTTCTCTTCTTGTGTCAGGAAACCTTCGGGACAGTTTGTAATCTATATAAGCACTAAGACAGGACCACAAAATGAATCGTATTAATATAATTACAACTAGTAAAATCATCAAAAGGACTGATTCCATATTTAAGCTAGAATAATGAGGTAATGCGAAAAAAATACTCTGGGAGATCTAATTATATAATGCAGTATTCAGTTCTGCACGGCCAGCCCAGCAATTCCTGTAACATTCCAATCAAAGTGATCTCACTAGCATGTGAGAGAAGAGTCCAGCTGACAGATTTGGGACATGTAACGTACTATTTAGTCAAGAGGCCCCATGTGCTATTCATAAAGAATTAACAACTCTTATATTGACAATGACAGTATTGTCAGAAGACCTTTGGAAAGGGGAAAAAAACCTCCATAAACTCCGTCTCTGTGAAGTTGGACTTTTTTTTTTTTTTTTGCCCCTTTTTTCCAATGCTGATGTAATCTCCAAACATCTCCAGCAGCAGCTGCTCAGCGAAACCAGGCACCTTCTCCCTAGTCCCTTTCAGCAGCACACGCAGCACTTTCCAGCTCCCTCAAGACAATCGGGGCCTTTCTTTCACCAATTAGCTATCACTTCAAGAGCCCTGCGCTGTCCAACGAGCTCTTAAGAATGGTCTTTGCAGGAAACAACACTGGAGAAGCTTTTTTTTTTCCCCCTAGACAAATCAAAAGGGGAAGAAATGAGGGAGGGGGAGAGAAAAAAAAGCACAACAAAACAAATCAGAACACAGAAGCTGTCCAAAATGCATCGCTCATTTAGTACATCGACAAATGCAGAAATGTCTTTAAGAGCCAATGCTACAGCAAGACACACAAAAAATGCTCCTATTTTCTTTAGGAGATAGTTTGTTTAGTTGAATATGTTAAACGGGTTTCATAGAAAGAAGGGCTCTTGTTACAGCAAGACTGAGCTATATGAACTAAAAGGGAAAGGAACTCCTGGAAGATTATGTTGTATTTCCTTATTTGGCTCTCCAAATGTAAAGCAGCATTATTTAAAGTAGACATTATAGGAAAGACCTCGGTTTAGCTCACTTTAAATATAGATGGATTGATGAAATGAGTAATTACTGGAACTGCTAAGATCTCTTTGAACTTACTCAACTAGCAAGCTCCTTTCCCCAGAAACCACACTTTCCATCTAAAAAGAAAATAAAGCCTGATTCAGAGACGTAAAGCTCTGTGAATTTTACGTTCTTTTTCCTTTAAAATCAGGGAAGAGGTACAGTAATACCTTGCGGTCCTTGTTGATGCCAAGTCACCAATAGAACAAGTACAAACTCTAGGACCCAGTTCAAGAAGAAAACAAGGAACTTTTATAGATGTTTAAGTAATACCTTGCCGGGGCGTGGACTTCAGCAACTGGACCTGGGCAAGTGGAGTTGTGAAGGCAAAAATGTGAAGGATCAACAGTAAGTGAAATGACTTGGACAAGTTCTAAGCAATAGCACAGTGTCAGGACTGCTTCCCTGATTTTCAAAACTCTCCATTAAACAAAATGGCATACCAAACTATTGAGTGTCAGTATTGTCTTACAGTATCATTTTCTGGTCAGATTTGTCCCGACTGGGGCAACCTCATGAGAATCAACATATTGCCTTCTATAAGGACAATACAAATACATTTACATGACAATATTAAAAAAAAATAGTCTATTCCCTTTTATTGACTGTGTATCAGGAGCAAAGCTCCAGGCTTTGTAAACAGTTAAACGGCGTGGCAAAGCAAATACTTTAAGGGGTTTCAGGAATTTGTTCACACTAATGGGTGCTCTTATCTACTACAGGGATTTTTTAATGGAGTTGGAAAGTGTCAGAACTGATCAGATTGCTTAAAAGGAAAGAAACTCCAATGTATTACCCTATGTGCATTTATGAAGGAATGTGAATCAACTCAAATTCCTCTGCACAGGAAGGCTCAACCAAGGGATGAGTACACACAATCAGGATTAAGAAGGAATCTTTGTGGAGGTGCACCAAACAATGAATGTCTTTTTATACCTACAGACTTCAAAAGATGCCGAGTTTAAAGGGACTACTCCTTTCAACTAGCAAAGATTTTGCTGAAAAAATGTATCAGGCTGAAGAAAACAAATATATATGCATGTATATGTTACTAGGGCCACCTCCAGTTGTAGGAAAAAGGATGAAAGAGACCCAAAAAGTCTATCAGCTTGCCCTAAAGCAAGATCAACTATGCCATTCCTGACAGCTGTTTCTATAACCTGTTTTTTTAAGAGACCTACATCCACACAGCTGAGAAGAAAGGAAATCTTCGTCTCATCTGAAAGGGATTTAAGCAGGAAAAACAGTTTGACAAATCGTTCACTGGCTCTATCTGCTACAATACAACCACTGTAAGCCCACAGCCAGGGGCTCTACATTACATACTCACTTGGGCAACTCGCTCATTTTGTGACTGTAATTTATTGGTTGAGGCAATGATACCTGCCTTTTTTTCCAGAAAAGCACATATCTGTATACCTGTCTCCTCTGGATGGATGCGATTGCTGTACCTGAAAGTGTATCTTTTGTGACAACCATCTTCCTTTATCCTGGTACAATCCCGCTGTCCACGCCCTAGCAGGATCGCTGAAAACCACTGGCAGGATTTTACCATTTCAATATTAGCTAATGGGACTGTCATGTAATAACCACACATCCTATGCCTTGGACATCAGCTCCAGTTCGATCTGGGGGCAGTGAGAAGCCCAGTGGTTATTTAAGGGCACATGAGGAACGAATTGGTGGTTTATTCCAGTGCCAAGTGAACAGGTGCCTCCTCCCCGGGCTCACAAGTGGTTCTCAGCTATGCTGTCTCCGGCGTTCCCCGAGAGGTGTCAAAGCCGGAACAGAAACCACACAACCCTCGCGCCTGGCACTAGGATGGGCTTGGGACAGGCTGACATAAAGCCGGGTAAGCTTCCACGACGGCTGCCTGGTCAATAGCAGTTCTATGGCTCTACATGCCACGGCTGTCAACTTGGCAGTCTTCATAGGTACTACATTTATTCACACAAAGGAATACTGCGTTTCAGTTGCTGAAGATGGAAGGATAGTGCTTTCCTGCTTAGATTTCACTTCTTAGGACAGATTTCCTCCCACAGAAAATTAATGGCACAGCATAAGCAAGGCGAATCTACACTCCAGATGAGAACATTGTGTGGCCAGATTTTAGAAAATGCAGTTTAATAAGGATAGCTCTTCCTCCCTCCTTTGTAAAGTATTTTGAGACTGAGCGAGGAAAAGCACTACGTAAAGCCTATATATTGATAATTATTATTTGGATTTTCCCAAATATACTTTTTCACACAACAGATGTTCCTAATGCCTGGCACCATTTCTAATGATTTGCCTTTTCAAAGAATGTATGCTGTATCACACACAAAAGCATCCTCTCTGTTCAGAGTTTATTTTGTTAAAATCATTCTTCAACTAATCATCTCTCTAGAGAACAATGACATGATAGAACAGTATTCCTGACGGGTGATATTTTATTACTAACATATGTTTTCGTCACATAACTAACATTATTACCCTCTTCTGCTATAAACATTTATTAAAATCCTCTAATTTGAAACTATTTCCAAGACAAATTCCATATTTTGCTTTTAATTTATCACATGATTAGTTGTCCTGGTAATCAGTGCCCATTTGAAGAGCAGTTTAGCAAAAACACCCGAAAGTACGTATTATGCATCCTTGGTGACCTTTAAAAGGTAAGGCAACAGATTTCACATCTAATTTCCCAGTTCCAATTATAAAGCAGTTTATTTCCTAAAATATTACTACATTCCTAAAACTTTAAAATATCAAATTAATTTACAAGCAACAAAGCAGACAATACAATGATAATCGTAAAACATCCACTGTTATCATCAGTTTGAAATATATCCCAAAACATAAATAAATTAGAAATACAAAATAGGATATTTGACTTACTGTATTTACCACACATTCAAAAGTCAGGATATCTACAAAAGAAAACGGCAGAGTTGCATGTGTCGACATAGCTAACAAGAAGTTCCCAGTTCATTGCTAAGAAAAAAAGAAAAATTCAAGACCAGAACTTATCTCTCAGAATCACGTGCCTTCTATACTTATCAGAGGCAAAAAGGCACCTTGCTCCCATTTCCATACAGGAAATCTCCTGAACAGGCATTCTACATAGCTCTGAAAATAAAATGGCTCTGAAAACAAGCCAGATCAAGGTATTCAAACTTTAGAGGACAAAATCTGACATTCAAAGTCAATTCCTGCTTCAAATAACTTGTGATAACATGCACATATCAAGATCATTCAATGTTGCATTGAGTCAAGGGAAAGCAAACACCTGCCCCACTGGTTTCCTACTGGAAAATCCCCAAACATACTCCTCCCACTACACTCAGTTCGATATGCCCATTTCCATGACCAAGAAAAACAAGGCCAGAAATAAGACACTTCATTTATTACATATTTCTTTTCTTAAGAATAACTTCAGTGTCCATAACCCAGAAGTGTTTATAAAACTAGCTCATCCTCAAAGACTCACAGTCAAAAGTGAGGTTTAAAAGGGGAAAAAAATTAAAAAAAAAGCACAGATCTTAGGAAAAACAATAATAAAAATAAGGGAAAAGGGCTAGGAGGAAGTGAAACAAAAACTTATAAATCAGTTCTAAAAGTGATTTCCTGAAGAGAGCTGTGTTTTAAAAAAGACTTGATGAGACCTTCACAGTTATGGAGCTGTCACTCCATTATCACCTCCAAATGCTGCTGTATGCTGCAACACCCAGCAGTAGACATCTTATTTCCCTTTCATTTACAGGAACTTCTTATTAGGAGTGGGATCAGAACATGATCTATAAGTAGCAGAATAAACCAGGTATATGCCATGATATTTAATCACATCAATTATTTAAAAGATTAGTAATATCCAGAATGGATATGGATATCACTCAATGGTGAACAAACATAAAAATACAAAAATATTTAGTTACTCAAAGGAAAAAAGCCTCACATAAATATTTAGACTTTATGTTACAACATTCAGAATTGTTTGTTATCAAGCAATTATATTGATTTGCCTCTTCAGTTGTCAGAGACCCTACACAAGTTGCTAAGTCTTCACACTCGGTTAGTTGCATTACTCTTTGTTTGGAAAGAACCTCTGGATTTTTGTTGGTGAAATTAAGGAATTATCACTGAATTCAGTTCAACATAATGGATCCAGCCCTAAATCATCCTTTCTCAGTACTCTCATCAGTAGATTTATTACCACCACCACCACCACTGATTTCATAGAATTCACATCAATCTAGTAGAGAATTTTATCATGATTATTTTTGACAAAACAGCGTTTCAACTGAAATGCCAGTTTTTCAAAACCAGAAATCTGGCAAAACACGCTCCAGTTTTGATGAAATATTTGTCAAGAGCTGCTTTTCAGATCCATAACATTCAAGATCAGGACAAAACAGAAAGACAGATCAAGTTCTTCAAAACATTATAAAATCAAGGCACTTGTGCATAAAACCAGTTTGAGTCTTTTGACAAGTGCTGTGGTCACCTATCTTCACGATATTCCCAAGTCTCTCATGACTTAAAAAGCTTACTTCCTTGTCACTGTGTACAAAAGCAGACTGGGACCTTAAAAAGCGTCACAGGATGGAAAACCCAGGTCCCTCTCATGTGTAACTACATGTCTTCAGCAGATCAAGCACTTACAGAAGGGGGATGCTACATGCTACACTTCCTCTAGTTTCACTCAGAGGATGCTCCTCCTGTGCTCTACCAAAAACAGACCGTATCAAAACCTGCCTCTGGTGTACAATTAAATTCGGGGTTCCCAGCCATCATGTGGTTTGACACCATAAGCCAGTATTGACAGAAGCGAACCATGATCCAACTGCAATTCCCATACAAGGTCCAGCATGTGACAAACTTAACTACTAAATAAAAGTTAAAGTAAAGGGTGAAGTTCCTAAAACTTACCATAGGCAAAAATGTGCTTTGGCAAACTACAGACTGTGGAAAGAACTCGAAGATGGTATCACACCACCCACAAACTGCAATTATTAAAAAAAAAAACCAACCTGTTATCCTTTATAAGTGATGGAAAGTAAATATTTCACATGCTGCAATGACACAGCTCTGAACCTTATTTGTATATTTAATAATGAAATTATGTTATCTGAAAGGTATATTTGAAATACTCCTTTAAAAGTTTTACTTGGAAATTTACAGGGTTTTGGAAACTTTGAAGATAAATGATCAAAATTATGATTGCATTCAACGAGGTCATTATTAAATACATGTGTAACTAGAAAACTTCCTAAACTTAAAGACACGTGAGTAATAGCAAATTATCAGATCTACCATTATCATACTAAATTTAACAAAAAAAAATAAAATTGTGTGGGATTGCATGGTTTAGGTTTTATGCTTTGGCTTTGTCTCCTTAATCATTTGCTTTCTTAAGTTTTATTTTCAACAGCCACACAAAACTAGGTTTACAATAATCACAGGCTGGTCTATCTATGACTTCCGAAGTTTCCATATTCCAGTCTAAACTTTGCATCAGAGGCTTTGTGGCCAGACCCGGGCCAGGCATTCAGCAAACTATATTGCATTTTGAACAAGTTTTTCATTCTGCTAACAGGTTATCTCATTTATTTTTAAAGTCTTTTTGCACACAAAAAGAAGGGGAGCTAGGACAAAGAAGGAAAGAAAAGAGTCCATTTGAAAAAATTACACTGCTAGATTACAAGAGTTGAAAGCTGGTATGTAACTTTGCTCCGGGTGATCAAACTGCTAATCAGGAATGCTGTCGGGAACAGAATGGAATTCCAAATAAATTAGCCATGTCCAAGAAGCCAATACAACACAGGATTAAGGCTCACAAAGAAAACAAATTTATTCAGCCTACTTTATCAGAATTCTTAATAACGTGTGCTAGTTTTTCTCATCGCAGTCTGAGATCTTCCACTGGAACAGTGTGGAGAAGGAAAAATGAGTCACACTTCATAAATCTCCTACTTGTACAGACCCCTAAGAATGTTATATAGAGCAAGACACACAATACCATTATATATAAATACATATGGACATCACAGTTACAGTAGAAATGTGCATATTTATTTCTCTAAATTTATTTCCAAGGCACCTGACCAAAGAAAAGACACTACACACTTCTCTGAAAATGTACAAAGCTGAAGAAAAATGTTAGAACTGCATTGATATCCGCACTAAAATGAACTTCAATACCACAATATATAAACCACTGAATAAAAAAACCAACTGCGAAAATAAATCGCGCTCCTGTACGACAATGCCATACATCACATTTTTTATCAAGTATAAAAAGAAAAATTCTTATGTCCACACAGTGCAGCAAGGAATACTGCGGCTGAGGTACCGTCTGCAACTCAAATGCATATTCTATTTTTGTTTCTGACAGCATCCCAGAGAAACTTTTCAGAATAGTTGACGTCAAAATTACAGGAACAATAAAATACATGCTTAAGTTTTTGTGTTTTCTTGAAATGGGATTTTAATCTTTATGACACTGTTTTTCTCCATCTATGAAATAGAGATGATAATAGGCTCTTACCTATACAGTTGACTGGAGACAGAACTAGGTTTTTGGAAGCATTTTTGTAAAATTTTTTTTTTTTTTTAAAAAGGACATAGAGTACTCACAAAAGGTACTTCAAGCAGAATCTAGGCATGTATAGCAAAATTGTCCTTCGAGGGAAGTGCATATATCATCCTGGCTTCTGAAAAAAAAAAAAAAAAAAATAAAAAAAATCACAAACATATTCTAACTTCAAGCTGTACGTCCTCTAGTACACTTATTCACTGGAAAATAAGAGACTGAATACAGTACTGCTTGCATTTACACGACTCTGCCATACTACCTTGAGAATCTGTGCATGTGCACGCATGGATTTCCTGTAATAAAATTCATCAAGCAAACCACGAGTTGATTGTGAGTGTTAGGGATTCATTTGTCCGGTGGTTCCCAGACATGGCATTGCCCTGCCTTCCAGATGACCAAGCTGCACCAGCAATTTGATGTACGTGGTTAGGGTTAGGTATTTTCTAAAGACTTTTTGTCCTAGATACGGGGGACTCTCCGTGAGACACCATTTGTCCCCCCTCCCCTTCCTGTAATGAAACAAATTAAATGCTATTTACTATTATCACTGTATTTAGGATCTTATTCAAGCTCAAAAGCACACATTTCTACCAAACATGACTTAGCTTAACAATTTTTGTCAAGCGTTTTTTCCTCTTTGTAAGAAGATATTTGCACAAATACGGAAAGAAAAGCATATATCCCCAAATCACCTTCTCTGGAAATGTATCTCCAGAGGGTGAGGGTCAAAGGATGCAAGCCATTGCTGCACCATCAAGACACGTGACTAGAAGGATCCTGTCTACAGCCCAACGCATCCATTAGAGGCACATAAATAACCATTTGATTTGAGTAAAATATTTGAGGGGAAATACAAGCTACGTTGTTTTTCTCAGGAAAATAAACCAAGAAAGCAGCAAGCACAACCAAAACCTTTCCTGAAGCCCAAGGAAAAGTGTTGATTTTAATTTTCAAAAGGGTGTCTTTAAATAGGTAACAGATTTGTATTATTAACTACTGAAAGAAGCATTTTGATTCAGGGGACAGCAGAAAAGACATTTTTTCCAGCTAAAACACTTTGCCAGAGCTTTGGTACACATTCATAAATAGCTTCAAACCATTTGAGAAAACAATTGCGGTAAAGGAACTACTGGTCTAAAAAAAAAAAAAAAAAAAAAAAAAAAAAAAAAA
>VFFE01007487.1:339242-385311 GCA_008921705.1 Burhinus oedicnemus
GTCGTGCATTCCCTCTAAACTTCTTAAATGAGGGGAAAAAAAAAAAAAAAAATGTCTGGAGAAGAGGCAGTCACATGGATCCATTTATAATTTTTCCCCTCATTCTTTGTTCATCTTTTACATGTTTTTATTCAAGATGTACAGGAAATTTGCACACAAGAAGTGGCTCACAAAATTAAACACGATGTGTTAGCAGTGAGCCTTCTTCCCTGAACAGCCAAAGAAGAAACAAAAATTCATTTTTATAAGCAATATAAAATCCATTTAATTTTTTTCTTTATGAGACTGATTATACACTAATATTACCTAATAATTATGAAGAAACTAGTCTATCCATACTTTAACTAGCCTTTCATTATAAGCCCAATTTTGGCAGAATCTCTTCCTCATTTATCAAAAGCTAAACCGATTTCCTTGAACTTTCACAGGTGCAAAATTTATGCCAAGGTAGAATTTTTCTGGAAAGTCTGAGGCAAATCACACTAAGAAATTCCTAGACTAAAAGACTATTTTAAAATGGAATTACTGTGTAAGCACATTATCACTAACTCAGAAAAAAAAAAAAATCAAATAGAGAGAGTTGCTGGGGTCTGAGATTTTCTTGAAAGACAGATATGGGAGGAGCTAAAAAAAAATTGACATTGCTCCTTAAAAATAAAAAAAGCAGAGCAATAAGAGCAATAAAATATCCTGCTCCTGTATATGCATCCAGATGTGTTAGGAGAAGTAAGTCAAGTCCACTTTCAATTTGGAACAGGGAACAGATAAGCTGTTCTTAAATTCTGCTCATCCTGTTCATCCTACAGCCATGAACAAGTCTTCTTCTAGCAGTAACTATACAGGAAAAAAAATATGAAGTCTTCATTGCAGGTCTGGGTAAAAATGAAGAAACGACTGAACTGACCTCTCTCAGACAAGAGAGCCGAGATAGGATACTTCGAACAACAATACACTCCCACTACGGATATCTGCATCCTGCAAGGAGTTTTCCCCTGTGGTACAAAGTTCTGAGGAAAAGAACAGATTAAAAACTTTCTGTCCTATCTTCAAGGTGTTTTTTTTAACTAACTGATTATTCTAAGCCCGCATCACCAAGCGCCACAGAATTACAACCACAACAAGGTAAGCATCAGCTGCATCCTTCAAAGCAAACTTCACTTCAAGGCACAAACATCAGCAGACGAGCAGGAGAACCACGGCACGTGGACGGTGGCACGGTACTAAGGAAAGTATATGCCGGGCTGTGCACAGCCTTGCTTACTGCTGTGTAAGGAGAGTCAAAAGATTGCGTTGTGAGTTGTTTTCATATTTTAAAAAAAATATAATAATTTTGAGAAAGTCATCTTGTTCTATTCACTTTCAATTCAGACTGTTAGAATCTTCCTTTGTAATTCAAAGCCAAAATATTTCCTTCCACTGTATCAGGTTATGTGTAAATTCTAGCTACCATGAGTTTGATAAAATAAGTAAAAATTAGGATGTACAAAATATTGGTTCTTTAAAGGACATCAAGTTCTTGAGGAACACCTCAAAATTAACTGCTTTTTGTGCAGAGGACACCGGAAAGATTACCCGCCCCACCCCACCCATGGTGTAGCACCACTGTTTTATGAAATAGAAGACAATCACATCACAAAATAACCGTGTCCAGCAGCTTACTGTTCGACAGAACACAAATGGGCCAAACTCTGCTATTACACTGCTAGCTTGTAGGGGTCAGGGAACACTACCAGGATTTCCTCCAAAGGATACAGCCATCAAAGCTGCGGGCAAAGTCACTCCATCGAGGCTCACAGGATAGATGAGACTTACAAGTACAGGTGGTCGACTGGATAGGAGGTCTCCTTTCATGCCAAGAGCCATGAGAGCCAAACTACGACACTCAGCCACCACACCAGTCCCACAGTAGCCATTGAGACCTCGGAGACAGCTAGGGAAAAAGGTCGCTAAAGGATGACAGATAAAACCCTGGAACACAAAGGAAGTCACTGAGAAGAGTAACACAAGAGCAAGTAAACCAGAGGAAGGGAATGGGTTATCTTTAAGATGTTTGCCTGGGGCCTATCAGGATGTTGTTTTATCCTCTTTATCTTACATTCCACCAAACCAACTCTGACCATAACAGCACCTTCAACAGCAAAGCTTCCCCCAACAAACGGTACAATCAGCCTATTAAGTGGGACACTCCATACTCTTCAAGATCGTATTTCTCCTGCTGTCCTTGCAGACAGCCTACAGATAAAAGAGCCAATATTCAAATCCTGTCCAAGCACGTTCAATTTCACTGCAGAACACACTGAGACAGAAGGGCATTTCTGTGGCAACTACCAGCAAAATCTGAGCTATTTTCCCCAAATCAAGCCTAAAATGTGCTTGTTTATAGGTCTGGTTACACAGCGACAAATCACATCCCACCTGGAAGTGCGTGCAGGAGCTGTTTACGAAGGGCACGCCAACCGAGCGCTACCAGGACGGCCAGAAAGCAAATACGACTGCAGACTGCTGCAAGTACGTGGGACACGGGTACGCACCCAAGGTCGGCAGACTCAAATCGTGAGCTCAGTGAATAAGCAGTGCCACGCGTTACCAGCAGATTACTGGACACACGTGCGTAATACCGTCTAATGGCAATGTTCCTCTGCACATCAAATTGACCATCGTCATCATTAAGTTTACTCTGTGCACCTCTTTACAAGCTCAAACTGACCACCAATGCCAAAAATGTAAGAAATCTATATACACGAGCTTATCTTTAACCAAGCAAATCCTATACTGATGAGGAACTGAGGCACTGAAAGTCTGAGTAGAAATGAAGCTAGATTTTCCAAGCAGCATCTATTTTACAGCTGCCTCATAAAGTTAATAGCAACAACATATTTTTAAAGCCAATTCATGTTTTGGTCTTAAAGGAATATTTCTATATTTGGTGAATCTTTACCCCTGTGTGCATGCACACTCACACACCCCCCTGGAACAGCTGAAACATAAGGACTGAAAGGTGGGAAAAGCTGGTGCAGAAAGAGAAATGGGTTTTCCAGTGCCCAAGATGGACTCAGCTCCAGAGGCAAGATCAAAAAACATTACTTTTTCATCCTCAGATCAATGTTCAGACAACAGCCTCCTAGGCTCCTCACAAACTGAAACAACCCTTGCTACCCTGAATAATTTTTTATTTTTAACTAATCTCCAGCAAGCTTTACTTAAAAGCTAGTTGAGTCTTTTTGCAAAACGCGCTGTTGAACTGAGCTTTAATTATGCTCCCTGTCATCTACAATCCCAGGCCCAAACACAGCACACAGGAAAATAAAAGCCACAACGTTTTGCCAAAGGAGGCAGGAGGAGTTTTTGTGCTGTAGCAGGAGCAGCAACAGGCGCAGATGAAGTTGTTCTTCAGCTCCACGAGTATAAATCCTCAGCAACTCCACGTTGACGGAAAACTCACCCTAAAAGCTCCGTGGACTCTCCTCAACTCAGCTGGGACACTAAGAAAGCAAACTTTGATCCTTTTTTTCTAAAAACCTACTTCACAATTCAACATCTTTGATGTAAATCTTTTAAAAGACTGAGATGGCATCAAGTCAGGGACAGGATGGAGGGAAATGTGTTTCCGTCCGTTGGGGGAACCATTAGGAGGAAGGTTAATAGCCCTGGGCAGGCGATCAAATTAAGTTTTGTGCCAGTTTCCCCAGGGTTTCCCTTGCCATCACCAGCTTCCCTAGGCTGGGCAGCTCACCCTCATCTTCCTACCAAAGACAGCGCTTAAACAGAAGCACAACAGCCTGCTGGGAAGAAACAGAAAGATAATCACATAATTAACTTATATGGATAAAGTATGAAACAGGCAGAGGGAGGGAGCCTTTGAGTATCTTCGCCTTTGGAGAGATACGAACTTGATGTACGTTCAGCTTAAAAGCTGGGGAGGGAGCAGGAATTCGGACCTTCCCAACATGTGGATCGCAGCACTGAGGCAGCACGGCGTCTAAACAAGGCTGGAGTTAGCATTCAGAGCACACAGCCCAGCAGAGTATGGGAAAGGGATAGAGCGGCCCAAAGAGCTGGCGCCACTAACTGACGAGCAGAGCGCAAGTGATAAAGATTTACTGCGAGAGAGGAGGAAACAGTCCGCTGGCCCGATTAGAGCTGTGAATACCGAGTTGTTCAGGGAGGATTTTGCAGCTGACTGATCACAGGCTGTCGGAGCAGGCCTCGGACAACAGCTGCAAGGCTTGCTGGGCTGCAGAAACAAAGGGCGCCTAGCACGGTGCAAAGAAAGAGTTGACAGGTTGTTGTTAGCAGTGGCAAATGTGTGAGGTATGTCACTGTGTGTGAGACGGGGTGGGTTGGGTTGGTGGGGAAGAAGGAGGGCGAGAAGCACAGGCAGCGCTCAGAAAGGAGGGGGGGGGAGCTGGCGGGGGAGGGAGCAGGGACACAGGCTTGGTCAAAGCATTTTCCTAAAATCAGGCCGGTGTTTGTAAGGAGGACAATCACAAGGTCTGTTTACTGCTGCCAAGATGAATTAGCCCATCGTCTCATTTATAGGACGAATCCGGTGGCACAGACTATAAGGTGCATGGCATTAAAGGGACTAATTAGACAATTCCGGCAAATCTGAATTAAGACCCTTTCTTTCTTTGAAAGCTGGAAAGCATTTCTCAGGACTCTAGTCAGATGGCTTAGGTTTTGTTGGGCTTTTTCTTTCTGTTCTGAGAAGGGATATCTTGTGCAATTCCCTAACTCACAAGGGTCTGCTCTAAATTCTGCTCTGAGCTTCAAGAACAGTTGTTAGGAAGCTGCTGGCATTTACATCATATCTAAAAAGGTCCAAACACAAAATTCCAGATTCTGCAGGAATCCAGCTCCCAGTCCAGGGACAAACTTTGCAGCTGGTCCCTCCTGTTACAGCGGGCTAAACCAGAAGCCCACATGTGAACATACCTGAGGTAAGAGCCTACAGCTGAATTCTCACTCATACACACACAAAACAATCTAGGTTTTTCAAAAGCTGGCTTGTAGTCTGACACCCACCCCCCTCGCCAAATACAGCATCCGTAGCCAAATGCTTTTCCCAAGCAACTCCGTGCTTTCTGGAGCCATGGTTCACTAAGCTCGTGAATGCTGGGTAGGAATGTATCAATGAAACTCCAGAGATGATCAAAGACAGAAGCTGGAGAACAGGGGAACTTAACTTCTAGCTCCCCGTTTGGCAAGTTTAGGATTCAGTTCTTGAAATCTGGCAACATTTTACTCCAATTGTGACAAAAACAAAATGTTACAAACCCCTCTAAAGCAATGGTGCATGCTGTTTGCACACAACCACTATATTACAGTGGTCACTATTAAAATGTTTTACAAGCAGTTAAGGTTACCATGGTATTCGCAGCATACTAAAAGAAGGGAATACCATGAAAATCACAGAAAGATTCAGCACTGCAAGCTGCAAATATCTGATGCTTCATAGTAATTAGTGACACTTTGTAAAGCTTCTTGCTTTTTTACGTACGTATCTATTAGTAACCAACAAATAAGAGACACTAAGAAATTGCAGTGTATATCGTATCCGATCAATTATACAAACAAACCCTATTTTAATTTTTGTCTTCTAAATGGTCTCTGGGACCCAGTTAGTCTAGTCCCAATGGGCAGCACTTGATACACTGTAAAGGGAATTCAGAACAAGAAGCATTTCAAGGCTTCTAACACAGGTCCATTCTCCCAAAATATAAAAAAATACCAGTGTGCAGAATACTCCATCTAGGGGCAGAAATGTAACCCAAAATTTCCTTAGCCTCTGCTTTGACATGTGTTAACCTCATTCTACCAGGACTGAGTGCATGAGAAATAATCAGACATTTCACAGAGGTTCCAAATAGTTCTTCCTCGGTATGAGTCCATAGATTTTTACTTTTTATTATTTTAAATACAGAGCTTCCATCTTGAGTTTCCGCTTAACAGTGATGAAGAACACAGGCACTGCTTTTATGCTTCTACTAGCAACTGGATTACACTTTAAACTACAAATATTACCCCAGGAACAATTTATAATCCATCATATCCATATGCTCAGAATTTTTAGCTGAATAAGGGTGGCCAGTGAGCTCAACTGCAACGAATAATTAAACACCTAAAGGGCTATTTAGGTAACGATATTTTTGGATATAATTAGGCTTCTATTGAAGTCAAAGCAAAGCGTGAATTTGACTTCAGAGGGAAGAAATGGCTTGTGGCAGACACATACTTCTGAATAAGAAATTCTCTCTGTAACTAGATAATTCAGTATCATTTATGTTTAATATTAGCACATAGAATTTGTTTACCAAGTGTATTTGAGAGCAATGTAGACAGCAGCAACAAATTCACAGGCACAGGAAAAACTGAAAAGATATAATAATGTCCATTAACAGTTTCTTCTCTTTAGGAAAAAACAATATAATTACAGCAAGTATATCAAGCCCTTCCCTCTAATTATAGGTTTTCTTTACACAAATGGCTTTCAGCTGATAAGTCTGCACTAATTTTCCTTAGTAAGCAATGGGTTACAGCTTGTCCATAGTGCTACAGCTTTCCACTGCACTGTGTCTTGCTCTTTGTCTCTCCAATAGAGAGCGGCTGCTTCTGAGGCTGGTGTAACACTTTTGAAAGTAACCAAATTACTTCCTACATTTGCTCTCCTTAAACACCTACATTTGATCACCTCCGTTCTTCCTGTTCAGCCTCATGGCTACAAACTTCATACTTCGTAAATGCGAAGGTTAGAATTTTCTAGACACCACTTTAATTTTTCAAATAGCAATCCAATTACTGAGCAAATTGGCACATGTGCCTAGTTACATAGTGACTTGGCACTGCCTCCACTCCTTGCTGGCAGTGATGAATGTGTTCCCCCTTAGCCCTCCTCGTCTATCTGCTCCAGCCTCCGAGCCAACACCAGTGACCACATAAGGAGAGTGCCTGGCAGCTGCAAGCCCGAGGTGCCAAGAGGCAGATTGTATTCTGTAGCAGCAGGATCTGGGTCTGTGACTGGCTTCCTGGCTAGTCTTTTGTAAGACCTTTTCCATGGCCTCTAGGTTGGCTCTAATGAAGCCTGTAGAAATGCCTGCAGGGAGCTGGTATAGAAGTGAGTTAAGTCAAAGGTTTAATTTAGTTTCTAAAGTGAAGTGAATGTATATTGGCCTTCTTTTTCCACCCTGCAATTATACTCCTGCCACATTTATGAGAAAATACAGTATTCAATCAACAATAGGAGCGCATTCCTGGGTATGTCTGCACCGCACATTGGGGCAAAGATCCCCAAGCCAGCCTCAATTAACTTAGCTGCAGAACCAGAAGCAATATAGCTGTGTTTGCTCGGTGTGACACCCGAGCTAATTAACTATGTATGGCAGTAACAGAGCTTTACTGTTTCTGGCAGCTAAGCCAGTATCCCTGTGTGGTAATCTACTACAGACATGCCAGCTCACTTGGAGGTAACCTGCGGGCTCCCTAAGCTGAGGCTGCCTTGCACTGCAGAGATATGTTTAGGAAGATCCCAGGAACCGGCAGGAATTTGTTGACCTCTTTACATCATGTGAGAGTGGTGAGGCTACAGATGTGGTTACAGTAAATCTGGATTGTTCTTCTTCCATCCCATTCACATTCTTTTATTACTCACAACATGATGGTTACAGAGCATCTTTAAGTAATGTGTTAAGCATCTTGAACAGCATCTGTCACATGTGGTGCTTTCTAAATTTCTCACTTCCTCCTCCAGGGGCAAAAAAGCTGGACAAAGATATTTTAAAGTATTTCTCAAACTTGCATTTTCTGTCTTTTTTTTTTTTCTAAAAGGAAATTTGGGTCTTAGCCCATAAGTGAACTTCTTTGGACTGTTCAGAAAGCCTTTTTCAATTACTTCAATGCAGCAGATAAGAACTTTCTCACAATAGCATGTTTTTCCCCCATCTGGATTTTTTTTTTTTAAATGATCTCCAAGAAATTAACTTTCTTAAAATAAATGAGTACAGGTACCAAAGACCAGAGATGCACTACAATCTCTGTAATACAAAAAAGCTTTGGTGAAGGTAAAACCAAAACACAACAACCTGCCAGCTATTCCTTTTTGGAACCCCACCTCAGGCATACCAAGAAGCTACTGGAGAGAATCCGAGTTATTTGTCCAGCAACTTTCTGATGCAGATGGTAGTCCGGAAAAATATCCGAGTGGACTCTGAACTGCACACACCAGAATATTTTGCCAAGTTTGCTTGCTTGGACTTTACTTATGAGTACAGTTGTTTGTTACTGATAGCATTTTTCTATTGGTTTTAGGGGTTTTTGTTTTTTGAGGTTTTTTGTGTTGTTGGTTTTTTTGTTTGTTTGTTTGTTTTTAAACCAGGTATGTTGACAGAGGTACTTAATGAGATCTCTGAGCTGTGACTATTACATTATATTTAATTAAATTCTCCCTATTTATCATTTAAGAGCTTTAGCAGCTGAGCTGCCTTTACCGATGTTCATCTTGCTTGATATCCATAGACAGATAGGAATCCCAAGATCTTCTATCAACTTTCTATGTAACAAAGCTGAGTTGTAATTCCAAGAACCACCAGAAGGCCCTGAGGACTTTCTCTTCAAATCTAATCATCCCAACTCTCAAGACTAACCTTTCCACAAGGCAGCAAGAACAATGATAAATTTTAAACACACATAACTCTCAGACTGTCCACCAGTACAAACACATACAACTGAGATGCAGCAATGTCGATTTTAAGTGTGATATATGAGTGTGCCATTTTCCCACTATGCTCTCTGCCGCAATTTTGCGTGGGTTACTTGAGGAGTCATTTTCAACAAACAACACTAAATTCTACAGACTCAACTGTAAAATATATTTAAAATAGTGATTTAAAACAATGGGGGCTTTTATGGACAACTGCATTATATTTAGTAAACCTACTAATCTAATTCGTAAGAATGGGTCTGTCCATCAGAGCCTAATGAACTGCTCTGGTGACTGCAGTGGCTTACAGACAGACACCTTCAGAAAAGTAAACAACACATTTTGATTAACCGATTTTACACTGTGTTCAAGAGACCCCTGGGAATCCTTGGACTGATTCTAAGACACCAGGAAAGGTAAAGTGCACACAGTATTGGTAGGCTTCATAACAGTATTCAGGGGTTTGTACCTCTGTATTTCAGTGACGTTCAAAGGGTGAAAACCTCAGAGCTGTAGATGATGTGCTGCCCTACTGTCACCTTCAATACCTTCTACAGGAGCAGGAAACCGAGGTGGAAGCTGGACTCGTACTCCCAGCTACAGGCCTGTGGGACACAAGGAAGAGTTAGTTATCCAGAAGGGCACATAAGCATGTGCTTAACACTAGGCATGTGAATGCCTCAAACGCATAAAAGCACACACGCCAAAGTTAGCAACATTGCTGTAGCCAAGCTGTGCTGAGAGTTAAGCATGCATTTAAGAGCTTTGCTGGACGGCAGCCATTTACAGACGTACAATCAGTACGGAGACATGTAGGCAGAGATTTCCTTTATCGGGTCCACTGAATTCTCTTCTTGAAGATACACACTTGATTATTTCGATTAACATACTTGTAAACCCAAATACTTGTCTCCTGATTAGGTCTCAGACACTAGCAGAAGTATCGTTTTGCCAGGAGTCCTTTGTTTACCACACTTATCAAAAATTCAGGGCCAGGCAAACAATTCAAAAATCAAATGCAAAAAGCAGCTGGAATCTGATAATACAGAACTCTCCCAGTTCCTGTTCTCTTGCTTCATCCTTGATTTCTTTGCTTTGAGGATGGCCATAGATGCTTGTCTGCATGTAATAACTCCTAACAGCAGCTCAATGAATAAGAGAAGAGAAAGTGGAAGACAAAACAATAGGAAAGGCATTAAGGGCACTAAGTTGTTCTTTCTGGGATGGGCACCAGACATATGCTCGCTACTCTAGTCACAGTGCAATCAAAGCTGTCCTGTGCCACTGCCAAAAACTGCAACAGGTGCCAAAAGATTACAGCATCAGTTAAATCCACTCCTAAGGCACCAGCTCAGGGACTGATCCAAATCCCAGAAGCCAATGAACATCTTTCCCCAGACATCAATTGTTTTCAAATAGTTCCCTCTTACTTCCAGTGTGATGCTGGGGCGGGGGGGGCGGGGGCCACAAATAAATTCAACTGCCAGGAGGCAATCGTCTGATTTTGCCACTGCAAGTCTGGACAGATGCCAAAGCCACGCACAGCCTCCCAAACACATTTGTAAGGTAATTAATATTTTCTATTCACAACAATAAGAGATCTTCATTCACAAGGCACTATTAAGACAGTTTCTGGTTCCATTCTCCCCAGCACATTACAATGACAACTCCATGCCAGCAGCAGCCACATGGCCTAAAGGTGCCAAGCTGGCAAGGATAGTCTCTCTCAGCATTTGGCATCGAAACCCTTGGCAAACCCCTCAGCAGTTGTGCTTGGCTGCTTTCGGATCCGTCATGTGGTTAGGCTGCTGATAGCATAGGAGGGTGCTGCGTCCTCTGGGCACCATTTCACTTTAACACCTGTCTGATTCAGAGGAATGCGCGCACATGGAGAGCAAGATCCCCGCACAAATCCTCCCCGGGACCCAGAGCACATGCTCCATTTGTTACTGAAAAGGGTCGTTTCCTCAGACCCACAAGTGCGCTTTTCCTCCCCCCCTCCTCTTCCCCTTCACATATCTGCATACAGCCCTTAGAGGGTCCTACATCCTGCCATGCATTCCACATGTGTTGGAGGTTTGCTCTGTGAACCAGGAATACAAAACATAGCCTTTTTGTGTATAATGAAATCTCATATTTTACTGTGCTCATATAAAGCCATTTCTTTGTGAATAAGACTTTTTTATTTGTGACATTTTAACGATCTACAAATGTTTGGTATAGATGAAAGGAAATGATTATTTCCAGGTCACCTTGCAGTAATACTTTTTGATAGGCACCATAATTCCAATTAAATTGAGTAATAAGGGAAGGGGGAAACCCTTCAAACATTTAAAGTGCCACCGAAGCAGAAATATTTTAAAAGCAAAACATAAAAACAAGCATACATCATTTACCACAAGCCACAAAATACCAGAGAGGAGAATAGATAAGAAAATTCAAAGCCCTTTTTCCACGGGGGACTACTCAAAAATAAGTGGCTCTTACGACATGCAGACTGTAAGAATATAACTCTGTGCCCCACAAACACCACGCATTGTTGTAGTGAATGCAACAGTTTTTCACGTCACAGGATTGAGTCTGACTTGGGCTACAAATTTAGCGAAATAATCCCGAGACTGGAGCCTCAGAGGTACTTGTCAAAAATCCCAACCACCATCCCAAACTTGGCCGAGGCAGCTCTGCAGGAGTGCTGCGGCAGAGGTGCGGTAGGCGTGCAGAGAAGCGTGTTGAGACTTCGCATAGCACCTCTCCCAATCTGTGCCTGTTCGAAATCACTACAACCCACCTCACGTTTGCACGAACAACGGCCTGCACTGATTCATCCGGTACATTCTGACACTTTTGAGCCCGGTTATCTTTGGATCAGACACTCTCTAAAGCCTGCGAAATAAATGCAAGTCTTCGGTTGCTAAGCTCACGGGCACAAAATAACTGCTATCGCTCGCTCTAGCGGGAAGGCTCTGTGTACCCATTTCACCCCAACTGGAACGTACAAATAAAAGCCAGGACTGCTGTGTTCTACTTTCAGCCATACCCTTTGCCTGTCACGTTGTTACCGTGATTTTTGTTTTGCATCAAGCTTATGGCCCACAGACACCAGCCAAGGCCTCCCTGTGCCAGGCAGAGCGTTAGCACAGAACATAAACCCTGCTCACTGCACGTAATTTTGCATCTATCAGTATTCCTCTGTTCAGCCATCTGAGTTATTTTTTTTTTAAGCTAAAGTTTTTTTTTTTTTAAAAAAACAACCCAACAAAACCCAAATGACTACTGTTTTGAGAGCCTCATACTAATTAGTAAAACAAGCTTAAATATGACATCACAATCAGGTCACTGGGACTGCCTAAATATAAAATAATTTTAAAGTTACTTGAACACAGGACAGGATAAAGCGTTTACAAAATTACTCTTCTCACGCCCTACTCTAGCATGAGGTAAGCAACTTATTTTGTTTTGGGGGAGATGGCTTTGGTTTTGTTTTGTTGGGTTTTTTCCCCCTTCTTGAATAGTTCTTCACTATTTATTAGGGGGGGGAAAAAAAAAGTTCTCTCCCCCCCTGCTCTGAAACACATGCTTTCTTCAGAACACTAGGGCGACATACAGGATGGACACTGCGACCATTACAAATTTCAGATCCAGAATCTTGGAGGCTTTCTTGGCCACAAGCCAAACCTTTCTGGAATGGAAAAAGCTTTTCATATAAGCATTTTCAGTAACAAATTCAGTATTTAACCTTTGGGAGGTAAGAAAATATCCCAACTTAAAATTGTTATTTAGTTACATAGTATTTTAGATAATTTTTAGGGGTTTCTGTAGTTACATTATTTTCCATTCCTTTTTCTCTGTGACCTGGGCAATTGATTTCCATTGTGATTAAAGTACCTGGCTTTTGGAGCAAGGGAGACGAAAAATAAGTACCAAATAAACATATAAAACTCTCTAGCAACATTCCTGGAATAGTTTTTCTGTAAAGTACATGGCATGTTCAGAACACATGATTTTGTAGTACAAAGATTTTATTGGCTTCACTGCTCAGTGTGGTCATCTCAGATTCATGCCAAATAAACCTACCGCACCGTATTGTCATTTATTTTCCAACTCTGTGTACACATATACTCTTTCTAAAAAGCAAGTTCCCAATTCCTGCACAAATTCACAAGCTGAGTGCATGTTCTATTATCTGCCCTTGACAATGATAACCTAAGAACAGGGCACTGTATGTTACTATTGACAACTAAAGCAGGAACAAGTAAGTACAGGACTTCAGAAAAGCCAACAAAAGAACAACAGCTAGAAAGGAGGATTTGCCTCCGACAGGCTCCTTGCACCTCCTTTCTGCAACAACCTGGTGTTCAGTACCAAGAGCAGACTTGTTCTCATACCAGTCACAGTTGGACTGTGCCCTGGAATGAATGCACCATACAGGATGGCTCATATACAAGTTACGTGGAAGACCAAGGAAAGAAAAAAATTTAATGTCAAAGTCAGACAAGCCTCCAGTTTCAATTACGTATACGTAAGCCTTCTATATGAATAGACCTTGCCAGATGTTTCCTTATCATAATACACTTCCCCTTATTAACATGACTAAATAAATACAACTTACCCAAATCAAATCCTGACCATTTCCCCATTTTAAACTTAATGAATTTTCTCAGGTTTACGCACTTTTTCAGCATGCAATCTTAAGTCGAGAGCTTCTTCATGAGGACATGCCTGATTGGGGATTTTATTTTTTTTAAAACAGTTATTGTGCCATGACACAACAGTAGAACACTGTTTTAAAGGGCTGCTGACTCTGGACAATTTCTATGCTAATTTCAGAAATGATTCCTCCTACATTAAATAAGGAGCTAAGGAATGTTCCAAAGGTCTAGACTGACCACACCATTAACAGATTGGGTAAATCAACGCTAATACTGCCCACAGCGTATTACACCGTGTGAACTTTCTTCACTGCACACACTTTACTAATTTTAGTTCCACGTGGTTCCTCAGCTGACTGGCCAAAATATAAACTACAACAGCTCCCTAAAGCCTCCCTGTGCCCATCTTGACCTTGGACTTGCCTTTAATATTAAACTTGAGGAAAAAAACTGAATGGTCACACTTTTTTATTCAGAGTACATTTATAAATGGTTTATAAAGGGTTAACAAATGATTAATAGATTATGAAAATGTTAAAAAAGTATGGACAGCTACAAACAATAAGGATAGCTCTTACACACCTAATAGTAGGTGATCAGCATTTTAGGAAAGTACAATGCAGACCCACAGCCCAAACTCCATCAGTGTAAAGGCTAAGTCTGGCAAACAATTCAAATACCTTCAAACTTGTGTGAGCCCTGACAAATCCCCCAGCATTTATTAGCAGTGTTCTGAGGCTATTATTGTTTTAAAGGACAAGTCAATTCTGACTCCAAAATTAGACTTTGTACAAGCAAGCTGTTACAAAGCCTTAGAGTAACGGAAAGATTTCCAGTTTTTATTTTACTTCCAATAAAAATGATCTTTAAACAAATTCTCATATGGTATACGTAATCCTAACAATGCAGAACTGAAAAACTCAAAATGAAACAAGCATCACTAAATCAAAATAGAAGGGCCATAAAATATTAAGATCAATTGAATTTTCAAAATTCCTTCTGGTTTTATATCTTAGCTTACTAGCTACGCTGCTGAAACAAGGCATTGATGCAAAGCGTGATGCTGTGTCTAAGTGCCCAGTTGTCACAGAGGAGGGGGAAAAAAAAAAAAAGTAAATCTCACTAGCGATGAAATTTTGGTTTTAGAAATTAACTCAAATCAGCACCCAGAGCACTCACAGCATCTTGTGCATTATTATCACAACGTGACAAGTTCTTGCAATCTCACTTACTGGTAAATTTCAAGGTACTAAATACTATGAGGTACCTTCACATGTGACAAAAATCTGATTTCTCTTCAACTGAATTAAGAGCTTCCGACAGACTTTGTTCTCTTTCTTAACTGTCTGAGGATCATACTAAACACAAGTAACTCACACAATATCATGATACCTTTCTTAAAGGATAGTGTAACACTTTGGGGACACAGAATTGAGTATTAAGGCAAAAGAGCACTGGGCATGCGCCTCCTCTCATTGAATTCAATAGCTGAACTTCCACTGAGTGCCAAGGAATTGGATTAGATATTCTGTTTATAGTGTGGGTGCCAGCAAACTCTTCCCCCCCTTCCCGCGTCACACCCCCTCCCCCCCAATCAGTGCACTGCAACTTAATTATATTATAGGAGCTATCGCTCAACAAACCACGATCAGTTATGAAGTGCAGCCTTCCATAAACCAGTACAAGCAGGACCCCAAAACCTGAAACAGCTACTGTATCACACAGAGCCAAGAACATGCTTTGTTATACATCAGACATCTCAGTCAAATGACTCCCGATAATGATCAATGATGGTAAATTGGCAAATGGGCTACTGGAAAAATTCCAAACTTCACCTTGAAGCTACAGGAATGAGGAGGATATATGTGAATGTGATCTTTGGCAGGGAAAGGTACATTGTTTCACAGCTGTGGGAAAAGTAGTTAATGCTCAAACATTTCCTTAAATTAAGATTACAATGAAACATTAGAAGCAGCATTATTAACAATAATCAACTCTCCTGGCTAAATGAAAAAACTCCAAACCCATCTCCAATCTGCAGAAAAAAAAAAAAATCTAGTAATTCACACCCTAACTTTTTTCTGAGCACTTCAGCAGAGAGGCTTACTGCAAAGAAAATAGGTCCTTGTGTGCTTTGGTTTTTGAAATTCAAGAAAGTTCCCAACTTACCTGTTCTGTTTCCCCATTAATGAATGAGGAGGAGATTCATTGAAATTTTGAGGTTAGACTATAACACTTTTGAGATACTGAAAACAAAACCCCTTACACCCCAAATGTTATTTCTGAATGGTGAACCTTGCTCAGGAAATACTGTATCTGGAGAGACACATGAAATGTATACAGCTTGAAAAAGGATTTGGGGATCTCAGAAACCAAAGTTGTTGCTGAACTCCATGACATACAGAAACACTGAGCTGGCTTTATAATCTTCGTGTTGAAACTACTGCCATAAAATATTGCATTGCCTTACACCAAGTCAGGACTTCCCCTCAAACAACGAGATATTCCACCACTGTTCGTGCTGGAGTTTTGCCATCGCTACCACTGGGGCAGTATCTCACCTTGTGCCCACAACACAGGAAGCACTAAGGAGGCATTGTATCCTATAGGAAGGCAGGTTCAAAAAAAAGTATGCTTCTTGGATATTCCCTCTCTCATGTTTTTCCTAAGACAAGAATGAAAACCTAGTACAATGATAAGAATGTTGCTAAATATTCATACGGATATGCTTCCCAGAAACCACTAATAAAGCACATGTGGACAGATGTCTGCTATTGAGCACACGTGTGCATACATACACATAAATATATATGTAAAAACATCCTATGCTTCTCCACAGAAAGAAGAGTGATCCCCAGTCAGATCACTCAGCGGCTCTGAGTCAGCATTGTCTGCCCAGTTTAGAGCCACCTTTCTCCCCCGCTTTCTCAGTTTCTTCACCTCAGCTTCATTCCATCATCATTTACCTCCTGTGCAGGTTCAGCCAGCTCCTTTCCTTCACCAATCCACTTAGTTTCCCCCAGAAGATACCTCATCTCAAAAAGAAAACAAATCCCTGAAATTAATGGTATTTTATTGCGTCATTACTTCTCTTTATGTCCCTTTCCTTTTTAGATTACAGATTCTTTAGGACAGGGATTATTTACTGTTCTGTGTACTAATACAACACAGCCCCGACCTTATCCGGACTCGAGTCATTACCTTAAGAAGTTGAGAATAAAAAGAAACTGCCTTTGCCCTAAGCAAATGCTCTCCAGAGCGATATCAATCATATTTATCCATCTTTGCAAAAGGAACCCCAGGAAGCACCTGCCAAACAAACATGCCAAAACATTATAGAACTTAAATCACTAATCCTTTTGAAAAACATTTATTTCAGACAAACATTACACCAATGAAATGTAATCACACTTTTATTTTAGGCATCTCTGAGATATTAAATCATGGTGGCAAATTTTATTCAAGTCTTGCTCATTTATCTTTTCAGGGTACTTAGGAATAATCCATACCTTGTTCATAATCACTCATTTCTTTTCACTGAGCTGCCTGAATACAACTAGGAAAACATTCAGTTTGTAAAAGTTATCCTACGAGAGACCATACTTAGATACAGAAGAATTTCTAAAGACTCAGGAAGACACTCTGAAAAACACTGAAGAAAATGTTTCTGAACATGTTCAGCATCTAAATATTTTTTACTAATAATTTTATAGCAACAATTTACTTCATTTTCTTAGTGGTAAAGCACTTGGAAAATATGAAAAGCTAGGTTATAGGTACGTTGCCAATCGTTTTTAGGGTCAAAAAAACCCCACAGTGACATTCTCTGCTATTTTCGTAATACATCACATGTCTGACTAAAGACCACTGAAACCAGTGGAAGTCTTTCAGACTCTTCAGTGGACTTTGAATTAAAGAGTAATTCCATCTTCTGCAGAACTGCTCAACAGCAACTTAACCACAAATTCTGCAGAATAGTAGATTAATTTCTATCACTCTTAAGAAAGGAGGAACTCAGAATCCCAGCCTTCAAGTCGGGAAAACTTATTGGGTTATTGCAAGGACTAGCCCATTCTGAGATGCCAAAAGGATCTGTTTTCTTTCCCATGAAGCTCAAGTTTCCACCTTTGTCTACGTTCTCAGAATACAAAGTCCTGTTTTTAACCCAACTATGCAGAGCATGCAACAAGGAGAGTGGAAGAACTTCCCTGAGCGTGAACTGAGCAGTTAGCCAAGGCTGGTGTAGAAACAGACATCAGTTTCAGATCAAGATGGACCATTACAGCCACCTTATCTAATCATCTCCTTCATGCAGAGCAGAAACTATCAGGCAGATCTAAAAAGCTTAAAACTGCACATTCCAGAAAGGCATCCACTTGGCAGCTCTGAAGTAAAACAATAACACTCCAAAATGCCATACTGCTTGACAAGGGACATGTGAAGTTTTTGCTGTGAACAGTACTCAGATACGGAGAGGATGTACCTCGAGCTTAGTATGCAGCATACATCATGCGTTCAGAAAGCAGAGTGTTTTAGATCTGTGGTCAAAACCTGGCAGGAACAGCTCTTTCAGGAAGGGAGTTTGAGTAGTTTATCTCTGATTTTAAGCTAAATTAAGTAGGTGATAAATCCTTCAGGCCTCTGCTGGTGAAGTGAGGGAGAGGAAACAGACAAAATGATGGAAACATTATTTTTATGAATAATACATAATAATTAATTTCCTTTTATACAAGGCCACATGAAACTCCAAAGGTCTGTGGTACACTGGAAGAGAGGCATAAAACCCGAATTTGTAACTGGGCCACCAATTTACCACTCAATGAGGGTAATGAGTCAGGACTTCAACAAGAACACTGAAAACGCTGAATAAAGAGCACAGATGTTTTTTTGGGCATCTATGATCAGAACTTATCTGAAATGTCCTAGACCATATTACAGAAGAATTCATGGTATTAACACAACCACAAGGATTACTGACAGCTTTTTACCACATGCAGAGGTAACTGTACCCACTACCTGTCAACGTTATAGCTCATACTTAGTGCAGATTCAAGTGAACTACTCTACAGTCTTTATATTTCAATTTTCCTGGGAAATCACTTCCACCATGAGGACAGTACACATACTAGGACACCAAAGCACCTCAAACTGCCAGATGCCACTAGTGCTCGTATGGTCATTTGCTTTCCTGTCTACAGAGTTGTCACTTCAGAGTAACTGCATTTCACCTCAAAGTGCCCCAAAAATACATGAATGTTTTGATGACTTAGGTTGCCCTTCTTCAAAATAACAGTACCTTCTTTCCTCTTTGTTTGCTCAAAAATTTGTGAAGAGACTTTCCTAATTACTGTCTGAAGCTTTCTAGCTAAAACGAACTTGCATTAAAACCGGCAAGTCACTGAACCTAAAAATCACCCTTTTAAACACATGAGGTTTGGATGCACTTTCACTGAATTCAAGGCAGATCCAAGGGAACCTTCAGGAATTCCTGCTAGCATTACTAGCAGATCTGACCTTTGGTTGCAGCCACCGAGGCTGCAGGGACTCGACACACCAGTCAGTGCTTATCTTACAGATCCTCACACTATTTTGTTAACATGATGTTTTTATGTCTCTTAGAGATTTGCCCTAAGATAGCATTCTTCGCAACAGCCTGCAGAGGTACACATGCAATTATCAGCCTGCGAACTGCCCTTTTCCACCCACTGGAAACGATCAAATATCTTTGACACAGGGAAGCTTAACTGGGAGGAAATGGTGGTTATCCTCTTGAAGTAACCCCTAGAGAAGACGAGAATGTCATTGCAAACTTGTGGGAAAAAGAAAGTTTTTCCATTGTCAGCATGTAAAATTGGCACAGGACAATAGGCACTGTGTTTTTTCTGCAATCAGGTTGACAAATCCCTGAATGAGAAGAAAATGAAAGTCAGAGGCAATTTGTTCTAAAAAAAAAAATATCTATTAACTAAGGGTTGCAAAGTTGAGATTTAGAGAGCTGACGCCTCAAAGAGACAGAAGCAGAACACATAGTCTTGAAAAGGACATGAAACATCAGTACCAGAACAGTTATAATGGACCTATAATAAATAGCCTTATGAGTTTTTCCAGTATCAGCCTCTTTCCTCAACCAGTGTCTTTGTCCAAAAGAAAATAAGAAAATTCTGCTACATGTACTACAAGCAAAAAATCAACAGCACTCCCGTTAGTCACCTTCATTTTCTACCACCAGTTCTCTTAATCACCACAGGCTGACATAATCCCAAAGTGGCTTCAAATAAATTCTCTACAGATAAAAACTCAGTGTTGTTTCTACCACCACATTCTCACCGATGACTGCATTCCTACTATGCACATCAGTGCCAACGGGAGGTATCACAAGAGTTTGTACACTTGACCTTCAGTACCATAATTCCTGTCATTTCCAGTCTATGCCTTAACATTCTGCAAAAGTTAACACTAAGCATGGAAGCAAATAATGAAACACTGCACGAGGGAACATTTTCCCCCTGTATAGGCAAATACAAATAAGCACAGAGCTGTGTGGATACAACAGTTAACAAGGGAATTACTTTAGCCAATAAGAGAAAATGGCAGGGATGAACAGAATTCACTATAGTTAAGTCACTGCAGATACAATGAACAAGATCATCTAACGTAATAACCTCATGACACCTGGTCCAAATACCAGGAACAAAGTCTCACTGCCATCCTATCATCATTGCCATCTTTCCCCGTCCTCTGTTTTGTGCCTTCCACCAGGCAGCTCCCTTGGCTGTAACATCTACCTCCTAATTGCTGCCTAAGGGATGTGGTAGCTTACATTTCTCACAGAAAGCACGTTACGTCATTACTGAGAGAGATGTGCTCACCTACCAAATCAGTGCTGATGCCTCTACGACTGCCCACACACACACACTCTGTGTTACCATGACAGCTGAGATCACCTGAAACATCTGCGCTTGCTCTGATGCCTTGTCCTCTCAGCTTCCCCAACACAGAGGCACAAACACACAGAGGTAGGGTTTCATCACACAGGATCAAGTCTGGGTGCGCTTGGTGATGACTGAAATCGTGGAATTTGTTTCCTGCTTTGTGTTTTCTAGAGTTCATCTCCATGCCATGTCTTCTTACTTGGAATGGGTGAGTAGAACTAAAGAAAACAATCACCAGCCCTTCCTTTAACTGAACAGATTTCCTTTCACACATTGCTTCTTGCCTGATTTTGTAAGCTTTTCAGAACAGGGGACATCTGATGTCTTTGTCAACTGATGCGTTAACTTCTAATAACTGTCTCTAGCAGTAAGACGTACAACCAAAATAATATAATTTTAGAGATATTTTTCTTCAAAGAGTTTCCAACAGTAGTCAAAACAGGGCATAAAAATGGGCTTTATTAAGCTCTGCAGGAGCCAAAAGCCCTTATTCCTTGAAGGGGCCATATGCCACCAGTGAACAAGGGTTTAAAGCTCCTAGGGAGCCAGGATCCAGGAAATGCTGACTCTTACTGGTACAAGATAATAACTTTGGGACATGCAGGAGCAAGCACTGAATTCTGAGCTCACTGAGAGCTTGGAAACAGGGCAGCTCTTCTTCAAAGACAATACCTTGTTTCTATGGGTTGTGGGCCTTGGCATCAGCAGGGACTCCCAAATCCAGCCAAGTCCTAAACCAAACAGAAGTCAGTGTAGTTCAGAAAAATTCTGCATTACCAAGGCAAGATCTTGAGCCCAGATTACAAAGATCTGGTAGCTCACATTCAGCTCAGTGATCAGTAGGAGCTGTGAACCAGAAGTCCCTCCCTATCACAGGGGGATGCAATTGTCAAGCCAGCCTGTCCATGACACCTGTAGGAAGTCCTTGGGGCAGCCTCTTATGCTTCCTTCAAGTACCCTAAGTGTGGGCATTTGCCCCCAAACTGCTTATCTTCAAAAGAAAATATGGCTCTGTAGCATAGCATGTCACACACTGTAGCTCAACCTGTGCTTCCAGCATGAGTTGTTAGAGGGACCTTCCAAACACAGCAGAAATTAAAACCTGATGGTGGAATACTTCTCTACAGTTGCCCATTTTTAAATTTTCTTATTCCTAGGCAAAGCAGCAAAAGAAAGATGTTAAATTTCTTTCAGTCACTGAGTTTCCACATTTGCAGCGATACTGCCCATAAAGTATTAGATTGATAGCATTTGCACGGTGATGATAGTAGAATGGGCAGTTAGAAGGTAAGATCCTTACTTACAATTACAGCAACTCACAAACAATTTAGCAAAAGCTAGCAAACGAAGTTGTAACTTCATAATGTTATAATGGACATATGAGAAAAAGGAAACACGCATGTCTGTATGCATGCATGCTACAGTTTGTGTCCTCAAGGCCATAACATATTCCATTGTATGAGCTACATCATGAGGTATGCAGCATCAGCCCTCTCCAGGGCCGACGTTAAAGAAAACAGAAAACAGAAATACATTCTCTATCTCTTCACTGAAATGAACACATACAGAATACACTTAGCCTCTAGTTCCAAAAAAAGACAATATTTTCGAAGTCCTTCAAGCACCGTCCACATTATTCAGTAAAAAGACTCAATATTTACATTGTAAAATAAATATGGAGAGGTCAACTCCTTCCTAAAAGGATTATAAATACTAACTGTCCTGCTTCTCATACTTTTGTTACAAAGAGACAGACAGGACTAATAAAAATTATCAGTTTTGGCGAAAGTGGGTATTGGTGGCCACATTCACAGACCCACTTGATCCCTTCCAGCAGGAAAGTACTATAGAAGTATAACACGGCTTTATTCACACCAGCACCAAGATATATAACTTAGGAACAAGCTTGAACTGTCAGGGATATGGGATCTGATTTGGGAGCTGGTAGTTGTAATAATCGCATTAAAGCTCCTTGCTACTCTATCCCAGAGCTAAAGCCTGCAGACACCACACAGAGACACAGTTTTTATGTGTACATGTACATACGTTTATACACAAATATGCGTTTTATATATATACCGATACAGACACATATGCAACCACACTTTTAGAGAGAAATCTCCCATCTCAAACAGAGTGCTCTCTCACCATAGATACCGTTCCGAGATCTCATTTTCAGTTACCTATATCAAAACTATGCAGAACTACAGTCCTTCCTGCCTTTATTTTGTTGGGATGCCACGGTAAGTGGTAAATGCTCTGCTGCCACCCAATGACTTTTCCTGGTATTGCCCGTTTCCTAACACCATTTCCTCCCACTCCATAACTAACCAGGTAAAAAAAAAATAAAAAAAAATCATCAAGTTAAATTAAAGGTAGCACTTAGAGCTGAAGTACTTTGCATACCTGTGGTGCCTTAGCCTCTGTGGAACATGGGACATCGCTGCCTCTCTTCACCTGTATGCAAATGGTCCCAGTTCTTTTTATCATTCTGCCAACAGAAGCAAAACTTTATCTGAATTCCCAGTCACAAAAACATCATTGTGCTCTGGCAGTTAATTTTTACTGGTTTACAATGTACTTTCCTTTGCACAAGAGATAATGCTGGCTAAGCACAGCAAACCTTTCACACAGCTGTTATGCTTTATAGTTGATCAAAGCATTGATTTCGCAGTATTATGTCAATGCCAGACACGCCGATTCCCCTCACTGTTTTCACTCAGGGACTGTTCAGTTCCTTTCTTCGGTCTCTTTACAAAGCACAACTTGTTTTAGTCCTTACTACTACATCTAAACTAAGTTTGCAATGGTATATAAACACAAGTGGTAGCCCATCAGGTTTAAGTGAAAAGGAGAAATGCTGTTACTTACACCTTGAGATTCACCCCACCTGTAATTAAGTCTTCAAATATTTAAACACTTCAGCTCTCCTTGCAGTAAAAATACATATTTGTAGTACACCGATTTAAAGAAATACAAGAAACTAGCAAAGAAGTTTTGTCAATATGTATTTGCACACAAGAACAAGCTGCTCAGTTCCGAAGAATTTGTCTGGATTGCTAGGGCAGCAACACGCACATCTGCTCAAATGAGTATAATTTAACATTTGCAAGACCAGTTTATACAATGAGTTACTTTAAAATGTGGTTTACATTTTCAGTTATCAGCTTGAGATGGTATAAAAGACCCTGACTGCTAAATGGATAGACGTTCAGTTGAGACCTTATTGTAACAGAGGAACCACAATTATAGGTATAAAGGAAGCCCAGGAGTGCTTGATTTATTTTTGCGTATTTCATTATTATTCTTGTTTTGGCACGTAAAATGTAGCGGGATGTCCCTGCCACCAGAACATACAGGTCCTAGAACATACACTAACACCCTAAAGAAAGGAAGAATTAAACTTCTTTCTCAGGAACTGTCTACAAGAAAATTTTATCATAGTCTTAAAATTTAGAGGTTATTTTCAAAATGTTTTGTCCACTGCAGCTCTCTGGGGCTCTCAAAGATCAGAGACTGTTTTAAGACTTGTTTGCAGTTAATAGTATTTAATTATATTTCATTCAGATGGGACAATGAAACTGGATTTGCCAGTTTGTAAGAAGTTTCACTTTCTCACTCTTCTATTTTCGTACGCCAAGGTCAATGCAGAAGTGTTCCAGATACAAACATTTTGGTACAGATGTGTATTACTGATAATTCACTGCCTCAAAACATACCTTCTTACATTTTGCCATAAGAAACAAAACCCAATTGTATTCCAACCCCTTGATTCAGGCCCCAGCACTTAACTACGCTGAGAACATTCCATTAAGTGCATGCAGAAGTGTTGATCATACAGCCCAGCCTGCACGTCTATAATGGGGTCTTGAACACCCTCTGCTGGCTAAAAATCACAAGTAGAGAATTAAAAAAAATCCTGTCATGCCCAAAAAGTATGTAATTTTTTTTAAAAAAAAAAAACACCAATCTTTATATCTTCTTTCAGGATTTAATTTTTTTTTTTTCTTTTTTTAATGGCTTCTTTCTCCTTGCTTCCTCCTCTTCTGTAATTGTAAGCTGAATTTCAACCCTAACTGTTACACACTAAGTACAAAGTCACAAAGGTAAGCCTTAGGTCCTCTATATGTCTGTGATCTCCAACTTCTATAAACTCACACCTCCTTTCACACCCTCCCACCTCCATGTTCTCCTGTCCACAGCTAGCCTATTGTCTCCACTTCACTGAGGTGATGGACACCTTCAGTGCTGCTGCTTCCAGGGGAAAGACTGCCCCGGGCTCCTGCCTCTCCCCTGGGCAGGAAAAAGAGGCAAGGCCGCCCCTAGGCTTTCCAGTATTCAGATGCACCCACACCAGTGTCCTGCTACCCCAAACCTGCCAATCTCTGCAAGCTGGTGTCTCAAAGAGAGATTACAGCACCGAAAAGGAAGACTCCTGATCTCCCTGTTTACTGCTCCCATGAAGCACCGGTCTGTGACTGGGAAGCTCTGCAGATGAGTCCTGCACAAACAATTTCCTTCTTAAGTAGTGTCAACATATTACAAAGAGCATGGTATCTGTGACAAGACAGCCAAACAATATAATGAGAAGAGCTTTACAGGAAAAAGTGGGAGAATTGCTGGAAAGAAATCCACCGTCATAGCAGCAAATTAAGACATGTTTGCCAAGGATCACAATTACAACTTCAGGTCAAATTTACTGAGGAGAATGGTCTACTAGAGGTAACAAAGTGGCAAATGTAGGATTTGGCTTCAATCCCCACTCCTGAGAGAAATTCTTGTGCCCAAAGTAATTTTGCCTCAGTTCCTTCTCGGGAAAGTATTATTTCATTGTCTTCTTCCCTTCATCTATTTTGTTTGCGAGAGACAGGATTTCTGCTCCAAGGAGCTTACAGAGCAGACTCGGTGTCCGCTCAGTGCCTTCTGTGATAGGTCACATAACTCAGCTTTTCAGAACTTACTCCAAAAGTATTTTCAGAGCACTGTGTCTGACCCATCACGGTCTTCCACAGGAGTATTCATTTCTAAGTCACAATAAACCAGCTAAGATGATATAGTACAGTTAGAAAGACTGTGCAGTGCTGTGACCACAACCCTGTAAAATTACTTGAAGCATATATGGCAAAGCAGATTGTGTTAGTCAGAGGGCTCCAGCCCCATTAACGCCACTGGTAAACTCATCTCTGCAGTAAGGTACTTCCAAATTCAAATGGCAACATTTTACACATACCTTACTTGAGCCTGAACACCATCACAAGGTACAAGACAGACCATCAGATCTGATGATACAATAGTCAAAGCATGGGAAGATGTTTACCTCAACAGCGGAGCCATCACCAAAGGCCATGGAAAAGCAGTGTCAAGGAAGGGCATGGGGCACCATAGCACCCCTTAGTAGTCTCACATAAGGTCACAGGCCTGTGTAAATTTGCTGGGGGAGAAAGCAACTGTAGCAATGAAATAGCAGAGCTAGCTCCTCGCCAATATTTCGTCAAGAGCTTGTTCTGTAAAATGACACAGTACAATGGTCTGTATAACATTAGTTCTGTTTTCTAGTAAGTCTGTTAGCACACTAACACGCTGGTGGCCACAGAAAACATAGCTGTAACATAATGTAGTTGGCACAAATCTTGCCAAATTCCTTCTTATACAGTGAAATTGCCTTCCTCGCAGTGCAATTCTTACATATGTTGATGGGTCACAACCCTTTTTGTCTGAATCACCATCTTATCTATATGGGATTTAATTCAACCCTTCCTCCTTTGGTAAATTAGATGTCGTCCCCTCCAAATACATATTTATGAGTGTCTGGTGAAAAGCCAGGTAACACCTCTCTGTACAAATCAGAAATCACACGCATGAAACTTTGGGGCAGAACTGCTTACAAGGTGCTCCAGATCTAAATTTCACAGTGGCCACCTATACAACGTAGGCACATTTCAGAAAACTCAAGCCTGAACCCAAACTTTCAGCCCACACTTTACTTCCCAGTATCTGCACAATTAGGAAGTACAGGAGCCTGCTTTACAGGTCTCCAGAGGACTGTATCAGGGTCACTCAGGAGTCAGGAAGAGAATCAAGGACTTTGAAAAACGTCAGAGGCAAAAGCTTAATAGTCACTGTGGAGGGTCTCAATCAAGCAGATGTTTCAAATGTGTGCCTAGTTTTAAAGTGCTGAGTTTGATGGCAGTAGATATTACAGTGGGCACCAACCCAAGACAGAGTTAAGGAAGGAAGGCTAGTGAACAAAACAGGATAAAAAAAAAAAGCAGAGCACGAAAACTGTTTTTTCATGTGCTCTATTCACCTATGTAATCTGCCCTAGAGAGGCCCCAGCAAGCAAGTTAACTTCAGACCTCAATTACAACATGTGGGCAACTTTATTGCCCAACAAAAAGTACATTAGACATTTATGATCTCATTTTATTAAATTCTCCTACTTATGACGATCGCTATTGGGCGTGTATGTGTGCAAGGTTAATACAAAAATCTATATTATATTTGTATATTAACAAGACTAAAAGCTCACCTGCGCAGCAGGTGTTGCTGTGGCCACATGCTTGGGTTATGGATTAACCAACTCCTATCAAAAACTGGGGTCTATCAACCAAATCTAAAGCAAGAAAAGCAGGTGCTTTTCCTGCCGATCTAGCTGAGGGCTCCGATTGAATTACGTCAGGAAAGAATAGCTTTGCTTTCTTCATGAAATCTGATTAGAGCAAGAGAGCGGTGACACCTTGCACAACATGGTGAAGCTTAAAGGACAATCTGCTCCTCTTGTGGCCCCTTCTGCTGGCTACTTTGATCTAAGTTTTATTGTCTGGATTTAACACCTTCACCTTTGATTTTACAGAGAACTTCTGTAGAGATGTTTTTCTACACCAAGTAATTGTTCAAGTCTTTTCAGAGAAACCATCAATTATCCAGGATGCTGGAAACTAAACACTTGTAGTTTTGGTGAAATACAAGATTATTCTCACTGGTATTAAGCAGGTAAGGGAAGACACCTTAAAGACTTAAGTTTTCACTTTCCAAGATCATTACTTAATAAAAAAGAGCACTGGCAACAGCTCAGTACATAATGTGTGGAACCAATTCATTCCTAAATGCAAGAAGGAGACCTAACATAATAAAATAATACAGGCTACATTGGCTTTCCAGCTCACCTCAGTAGGATGCTCATTGTACAAGGTCATTGTTATACTACCACTACCCAGTTCAATGCTATAGTGTTACAGTTTTGTATCACACACAAAACCAGTAATTCTTTTCTGGAAGCTAACAGAAACCAGTCTGATTTTAGCCAGAATCCTACACAGTAACTTTAACTCTAAGCATAAAAATCAAAATCCCTTCTGCTCTTACCTGATGTAACAGACTGTAACATAATCCTTACAATTTGACTCAGTAATTTCTTCATTCTGCCTGGCAACCTGTAGTGGCATTAGAGATTGTATTTCACATTACACAGACAAACACCTGTTATACAATAGAACTTGGTCTTAAAAAACACACTCTGTTTTCTATTTTAACATGAATTTCCATTCTCTCAAATGCTGATGATCCTTTGTCAGCGAGATGATGCAGGGCAATTGGTCTCGTGGACAGTTTTCCAAATACAACTCACCAGCTCTGAAGAGTCAGACCGTTCACTCACCTCAAAGAACAAAATACAAGCAGTACAAAGGAAGATGAGGCTAAAGAAAAACTCAAGCATTCTTGAAGTGAGTTTCAGGTCTGACAGAAATGAAAGTTGGAGCTGTCAAAAAACTGCTGTTTAGGATGGTCATCCTGTATTTTGTCCTGTATTTTTGTACAGCTACAGTAGTACCTTAATTACTGGAATCTAGCAGTTAACTTACATTTACTAAGCTTCCAGCACATGTGCCAGCCTCAGATCATCCCTACTGAATACTTATAAATCGGATGGCAAATCAGTAATAATCCTCCCTCCTCTTTTGATAAGGTGGGAAGTAAGTAGAGTTAGAAGTTTAGAGGTTCCAGGATTTTTTCTGCAATTTTAAACAAAGTAAACAAAAAAGTTACACACAAGAATAGGCAGTAGCAAAATTATAAACCAATTGATGTGGAAATGTCAACATCATCTTATAAACATACAACTGAAGCTCACAGCTGTTGCAAAAAAAGAAAGCAGTATTGTCTGTTAGCAAAGGCAGTGAGCAGGGACTGCAGGTTTTATTCTTAACTCTCCCACGGATTTCAAACTCAGCTATGGGCAAATCACCAAATATCTCAGCTGATCATCTACAAAATAAGGATAGTAATATTTTCCTATCCCAGCAGGATGTTTTCAGGAAAGTACTTGGGAGGCACTCAAATAATGCAGTGATGGGGGCCATGAAAGTATCTGTACAGAACAAAGACAACACCTGCTCAACTAGCTTAATGGAAAAAAGATGACTGAGATTGTTACAAGGAATTTCTAGTATTAAAAGAAAAGGACAAGCTGCAATTGTCTTCAACTTACAGTTTGAGGTCAAAAAAAAAAAAAGCCAGCATCAGTAGACCAGGGGAAAGAAAAAAATAAACCTAAGTATAGGACTAGATATGAAAAGGAATGCAAATAAACTACATAAGTGGCTAGAACTGTAAGTCAGAGAAGACATTTAAGTTTTCCCTTATAGTAAGTAACATGAGTAATTCATGACAAAACATCATTTTGCTACCTTTGCCACACAAGTGTATATACGATAGAGGTAATGCATACCACAGTTTTTCCTCCAGAATTGCAATAATTTTAGTTAACTAAGACACTTTTAAAAAACACACATACTTATTATGCCTTATGACTCCAATTTATACAGTCTTGAAGTTCATCTCATATTCTTCATGGGTGATAATGATAGGTGGCTGCTTCAGTAGTTTGCTGTACACATCACTACGTGTTTAATATTGAAGAATCCCACCTCAGCCTTGAGGATTTTTCCTGAACGTTTTCTCTCACTTTATGCTGGGAAAATAGCAGCTCTACAAATACAGAAAAGGATTTAAGTACAGAATGAAATGTGAAGTTTACAGTTAAGGAAGTCTTGAGGATCTGGTGTTTACTCCTGAATTAGCAACAGATTTCCCATGACCCTTCTTCATTTAGATATTCCGTGATTTGTTCTATCTTTAAGAAAAGTGATGATATCCCTGGAGGATGCAGGAAAGCTCAGTTCACAGTTCCCAAACACATTAGCTTCTACAAACTAATGATGCTGAGCACGCTTTAGTCTCTGGACCATCTCTTTTTCTCCTCAGAGTCTAAGCGCTTAGTACTCATTAAAAGGCTTCGGATCCTAAGCTGCCTTGGATCCAGTGAAACATCAGACCAATTTCAATTAATGTAATTCCCAACAATACAGCATTACCTTTTTGCAATATTTTCTAGCTGCTTCTAGGAATTACACAGCATCAGTCCCCTGGTAATAACTTCTAAACTCATTCTCCAAACCCAGTTTGATAGAAGAGCTAAAGTGTCAAAAGTATAAGTGTCACGCATTTTGTGAGAACTGGTAGCAAGTAGAGCAGAGTGCCCAAATTAAGTGATCTCACTAAGGAAAAGATGAAGATATCAGATCTGCTCGGCTTGGCAGTGAGCAAACACAAACTGGGAGAAAGGCAGCACATTACTTCTCTTGCCCGAAAAGTTAAGGGATGTAGAAATTAGATTAGAGGGAACCCAGCAGAGAGAACTACACAGAGAACTACAGGGAGATACTGCAGGCACCAGGGGACACTGGTCAAGTATTAGCAATAGAGCACACACAATCAAACCTCGTCTTCCTGTTTATAACGGGAAGCTGAAGGAGCATTTGTTTTTTGCTATTCCTACTTATAAAATACTTGCATGCTGTAAACATTTGTAAGCCATTAGCTAGAACCAACAGCACATGCTGTAACAACAAGAGCTGAGTTTGTTACAGCGTGGGAATTCTTTCCAGTGAAACCACAGAGCGGTAGGCGGGACAGGATCTCAGGGACCAGCTGAGGCACCACCCCAAACATGCAGACAAAGCTATAGCAGGTGACTGTCAAACCCTTCCTAAAAGGGCACTCAAGTGAAGGGGAGCCTGTGACCTCTCAGAGTACAGTGCTCAGAGTGAGGAAGCATCCCTCATATCTAGCAACCCTTTTTGATGAAATCCAAACTACAACTTGTACTACAATCGGCACAAAGAGATTCCACAGGATCAACATATTTGAATGCTGTTTAAAAAACTATTTGCCTGAACAAATTATTTCCTTCAAAGTTCTTCCCATCTTCCAAATTTCATAAGACCTATGTTACTGTCCTATAACAAATGCCTGCCCCCACCTGTTTATTTTAAAATGCAGGGCCCAAAATGGGAACAGTGGGGCCTAAGGCAAAGTACTATTACAAATCCCAGCAAAGCAATTTTCTTTTGATCTCTTTCAGATGCTGTTAGCTCAATTTATAGTACACTATAAGCCCTGTGACTTTTGTGTTCTAATACCACTTGTTTCCTGTTACGTACTTCTACATTATGTGCTTCTACACCATAATATTCTCTCTTAAATTTTACTTTGATAATTTTGGCAATTTCATCTTGTTTACCACAGTCATTTTGAAAGAGTGTCCTATACAGTGAAGTGCTTAGAGTCAGAACAGAAACCAAGTCTTAGCTCTCCCACTCCTCCCCTGAATTATTTCTACCCAGAGTTCACACAACAAATAGCTCTGAATGTTTATAAAGACTGCAGATAAGGTCAAAACCATTTGATTTGTGGAACACTCCCATCAGTTGAATGGGCTTTTAATTAGACAAAAATCTAGCGAAAGAAAAATCATCAACACATACATAAAAAAAAAAGCAGGTAGACACCTATTTTTATTTTGTTTTCAATAAAAAGCCAAGACAGATGGAGTACTGAAATGACTTCATCTGACTACAGCAATGTTAAACAATAGCAGAAGCCATGGTAACACTATGTACTGCTCGTGATATACTGGCAGGTGAAAAGATAAACCATCTAACAAGGTAAGAGATACCTTTAACTCGCATTTCAGAGATAACCAATATATACACTGCATATATTCCTATAGGCCCCATTTTTTTCTTATAGCTTTGTATGTTCCTATATTTTTGTACACATTAAAAAGAGTTGGAGGGATGAAAAAGCAACATTCCCTAAGATGTGTCAAGACCTGTACAGTATCACTCCAACAAAGAGAGGCCAAGAAAGCACGCCTCACGCACTTTATTCACACGATCCCTTGACACCCAAGAGAGTATTTCTTCCTTTGTAACTTCTACACAGTTACTAAGTTATTCTGGCTGCCCTATTTGCAGTTCTGACCCATATAAGCTTTTTAGGTTTCTTCATACTTAAGTGTTCTTGTAAGGTTTGTCACTGTATTTCTACTGAAAGAATCAAGAACACTTCAATTGCCTCCATCTCTCCCTCCACTCCTAAATCTTTAAGTAATACAAATTCACAGCAAAGCAGGAAGCAAGAAAAAAAGTCTCTCAGGAATCTCAAATTAGGCAACAGTCTGGTGATTAAGGCCCTCCTTCAGAAGGTGGAAAAATCTGAGCCTGATTTAATAATCTAAGATGACCTTCTATTCACTTTGGCTTTCACATGCTTAACCCAAGCATCTGCAACAGCCATTGTCAGAGACACCAGCAAATGTAAGCCTTTAGCTTGACCCAGAATTGATTGTGTTCTGTTCTTAAAAAACACAACTTCTAAATGAGAACCTGTTTCAAAATAATGCCATAGACTCTGCTACGTTATGTGCGAAATCTGCCCCGGTTGAAATGCTATGAGAATGGTTATTGCACTAATATTTTCAGGAAAGAGAGATAAAGAACTACATAGTTTGCAGATGCAAAGACTAAAATGCAAATGGAAATCAAGTTGCTCAACACCCAGTTCTAAAGAAGTTTCACCTTAAAAATTAAGCACATCAAGTACCTACAGATGATGTTTTACTCTGGAGAATAACAGAACAGCATACTTTAGGGCCTGCATTTTGAAACCAGGTAGTTATGTCCCATCTGCAGGTAACATCTTCCGTGGGCCCAGCCTTCAACTGAAGCACGGATGCTGAGCACAACAGAAATCAGGAGCAGGGAGAAGGGAAAAAACAAACCACAAGAATTATTTCAACACCCCAATTATTTTCATATTTTAAGAAGGAGAAAGATATTTTTTTTAATAATGCAAACCTCAATTTTTACCCAGTTACATACATTCATTTTCCTGATTTATACAATTATTGCATAAGGCTTCTGGTCATTTACATCTTCTAGTACAAGTGAGATTAGGTATCACAATTTTGTATTAAATTCTAGTTACACTTTCAGTCAATTACACAAACGTGAAACAAGAACAAGACTTAAGACTATTTCCTTCAGGAAGCTTTCTTCACATTTGTCCAGATGAAAAGACTGCATATAGGACACATTTGTGATGCTTATGATAATCCCACACCAATTTGTGCTGCTTTGGTAGATTGTAGCAGAATGTAATGACAAAAAAAAACCCCAACCCCAAACAACCTTGAGACCAAAAAAATTAAACTTGCAGACACATAAGAACCAGTCACTTCCTTTTTGGCAAGGCAAAGCTACTTCTCCAAGTACTCAGAAAAGTGGAAAAAAAATATTTTCAAGTAGAAAGGTAAAACAGAGTATTAAACCTCTGTTAATAAGTGCCAATACATTGGCAGCAGTCATTACATCATGCTCAAAGAAGCAGAAACTATCCTGACATAAAGCCATACTGAAAAAAACAAACCCAAATCTAGAAAAACTGTGTGCTGATGCCTTTATACGCTTGCCGTGATGTGTGTTCTAAGAGCATGACTGAAAATGAGCATAGTAATGCCACTGAAACAAGTGCAAGTGAGCTACTGGGTAGATTTTTCTGGAATGGAGACAAGCACCAGAACAGAGACAAGATCGTGGCTTAAGAGGCAAGATTACAAAAGTAAGGAAAGATTGCTGGAGTGGCTCAGAGCTCAGTTCAGATTTGTTCTACACATATGCAAGCTACAACAAATATTTTGTTCCACAGCGCAAGGAAAATATAAATGCAAGATAAAGAAATAGACAAGAATCACTACCCATCTTCTAAACAGTCAGACAACAATGCAGAAATATGCTTTTGAGCTCAAATGCACCATCATGCCAGATATTTTCCTCTCCCTTATGCAGGAAAGAAAGAAAGAAAAGACAAATGACAAAAAACAAGGAAGAAAAGTATGCAGGATGACTGCTTGGCACTTTTCATAAATGGTTTGTTTTCTAAAAAGGATGAAATAACTTATAAATAGTAGCAGTGTTTCATGGCCAATTATGTTCCCCAAGCCTTCGTCAATGCAGAGATGATCACAATAATGTCTATTTTGGCGATAAGTGTCTCAATGACAAGGCAGAACCCCAAAGGGTAGTGTTCATCTTCACATATAAAAATAGTAGTTGGGATTGATTCTATTCTTCATAGTGAATACTAGTTATGTGACAAAGATTCAAACAAAACCACCTTTTTAGAGGAATACTAAGGGATAATGAAAAGCACGTGGACATGGCTTACTGTTAACTCTCCACTTTAGATTTGTTTACAAAGTTATTTACCCAAAAAGTGTTACCCAAGTGAAAGTTAGTGGTATACAGCATGTGGTCATTAAGCCACAAAAGAATGTGATCTTGCAATACTGGTTGAACACCTTCAACTCCCACAGACTTAAAAATTTGAACTGCTAAGCACTTTATCCCATTCAAGCTTTTTTTCTCCCCTCCCTTTATGTGAGAGACTCGCAGTGATCATGGTGCTACATTCTGGCCAAAGTTCATTCCCCTCAGCTTTTTCATGGAATACGATACAGTGTAGATCAGGACTTGGGAGAAAGTAAGAGAAAGAGGTTCACTAAAAAGCAACATGAGAATATTTACTCTAAAGGAGAGCTCAATTTTACCACATGGAAAACCACGAGTGCAATTGCTCCATTCAAAGTTTTAACTGCTCTCAAAGTTACCAGCATGATGCAACCACCACAAACTCTAGTTCAAAAACAATGAAAAAGAGAGGATGTGCAAAGTAGGCACTCTCTGTTACTACGCTGAAATTGATTGTGTTCTAACATGATTAACTCCTGAAATTTTGGTAAGATATGCTGGTGTCACATTTCAATAAAAATAGCGTTTCAACTCTCACTACAAAAAGATTAAGGATTTTGTTCCGGTCCTGCCTAATCCATTCATGAATTGCAGGGCACAGCCCTTGCCACACTTGCCTACCAGAAAAGGCAGTTCCATTTTTTTGTGCTGAAAAAGTAGCAGGCTTAGTGGTTACAAAGTTCATGTTTTAAAGTGCACTGTCATTTTAAACACACTTTTCCATCTTAAAAAAAAGAAAATAAAACATTCCAATACCAACAGTTTATAAAAATAACAGCTGCAATATTCCTCTAAAATTGCAACTTAAAATCAAGTCAAATTAGCAGGATTCAAATCTTTTTCAAAAAAAGATATGAACCAAAAATAAAAAACCTCTTTCTGCAGAGAATTGCCAAGCAAAACCTCACATACTGCCCTACAAGCCTCTCTCCTAACAGCATCTCACAGAAAATCCATTCAGTTTCTTCCAGCTGACAACCTCAAGAAAACAGAGGTCTAAATAAATCAGTCCTTCCCACCAGTCACCTACATAACTGCAGGTGTGGATGCTGGTGCAGTTTGTCCATCAACTCTTCCTCTGTAGGTTCTTCCAAAACATCTCTACAAAGAAAAAGCATGAGTTGTTAGGGACAGCAAAGGGAACTTCTCAGCATTTGTTTTTGCAATGCACATACTGAGATGTAACGTGTGCTTGTTTCAAGAATGAAACAAGGAATTAAAGTTACAATAAGTTGATGCTCCCTAAAGATGCATCTACTTGCAAGTGATCCATCCTTTACAGATGTGTCATGGAAACCAGCAGCTGTTTTCCCATAAGAAGCAGGGAAGCAATTTCCTGCACACAGTACAATACAACTGAAGGTCAGTAGATTTGTTTTCCTGAAAAAACTCCCAAATGAGAACATGTTCCCAATGCTACTATTGAATATCCAATGTGCACCAGGAGTTCCACTTGTGCATGATCATCAAGTATCAACTCACCACCCACAATTTCATAATGAGCCAAGAACTTGCATCACTTTCCACATCTTCCCTTTTCTTATCCCTCTCAGCACAGTTCCCCCCCTCCTGGCCCCCAACACCTCTTCTCCCATCATGCTACGGGCAGAAAGCATATAAAGGTTAGGCTACCAAATCAGCCTAAAGCAGGCCTAACTAAAGCATTTACCGAATTTGTCCAAGCTAACAGATGAAACAGTTTTCTTCAGAGGGAAGAAATAAGAGACAAGCCTTTTATCCTCTTGCAGCCAGCACACTTTCTTTAAAACAGATGAACATAAAAACTAGATTGATTATCAAGCCTAGTTCAACTCACCTGAACATTAATTCAACTGTCCTCTGGTATTCAATATCTGAAAGAGGTTCTCGATGACAGCGACGGTCCCACTTGTGAATAAAGTTCTGGAATGTAAAAGGAACAGGAAAAAAAATTAAAGGCTGCTTCTAGTGACACCAAAAAAAGAGGTTATATCACCTCAATATGTTTGGGGGTAAGGTTTAGGAGGGGGGTGAGGTTTTTTTTTAACAGAGTGGCAGAGCAGTGATTTATTTAGATATCAGCATATTTATTGGCTGCAGGTCACTACTTTATTCAAGCTTTCTGTTCAGGAGCGAAATAACTTCCTCATCTCACACTGAAAGAATAGTAGAGCAGAAGACAGCCCTGCTGCCTTCTACTCCTAGCAAGGACTGCCTCCTCAAGATAACTGTGTGAACTACCCACAAGAGTTCACCTGCTCTGAATTATTTCCCCTCTAAAAATTCAACAATATATAAACATACTCTTAGTCCAGGCATCACAACTTAAACTCTGCTTCTGGATTTGTCATGTTCCCTTACCTATTTTGAATTACTCTGACAAATCAATACCTAGGGAGCAGACAGACAGCTCAGGGAAAAAAAAAGAAAAAAAAAAAGGGGGGGGGGAGAAAAATAGCAATATCCTCCTCTCCTGCTACACAATGCCACGTCTTGGCTCTTACAGCCAGCTTTGGCCACAGTCCTGCAGATGTAAGCAGGTAGAAGACTTTATAGGATTAACCTCCAGCGAGAACAGAAAGTCTTTTCCGAAATGCTCATAGGCAAGACTGAGGCTTTGCATGAGACTCATACCTTAGTTTGTCTAGAAGTTCACTATTCTGCCTAAAGTAGTAAATTTTAGTTCTCGATGCAGTCAACAAGAGCATCTCCAAAAGTTTTCATAGGTTTTAAGATGGGGTGAAGTGCCCTCTACAGGTACTCAGTTTCTTCCACTACTTAAAGTCTACAATGATGAACCTGGAATAGACGGCTATGATGAACACTCCCTTCACCATCAAAAATTCAAAAGATTGGATTTGTACGCATACAGGAGAAACCAGCAAACCACGTGTTCTTCATGGCATTGCTTAGGTACCTACATTTCCACAGCTGCTTTAAAAATATCTAAAGGATGACCTCTTCAAAATAAGCAATCCATTTCACTCTTCTAACGTGGAACTGAATATGGGTAATAATTCAAATTGGGGTAGGAAGAAACACAGGACAACCAAATCAAATAAAAGTGTAAATTTTAGAGTGCTAACTTCATTAGCTGACAAGTCAAAATGCAAAAAGACTGTGGCTTGAATAGCTAATGCTGAAGTTAAATGCTGATGTACAAGAGACAAGGAATTCTATAACACTTAAAACACTTATCTTTACAGACAGTGAGCTATAGTAACAAATGTACACACCCAATGAAATGCAACCAGATTTGTGACAAAGTTGCAAATAAAATATACAACTGTCCAGGAAAAAGAAAATGCTTCCTCAACATCTCGGGGGAAGGAAGGCAAGAAGAAAGATTACGCACACACAAAGCCAACATGCTTCTCCCAAAAAGTTGTTGGGTTTCTTTTCATTTCCCACATAAATCAGAACCTGTCTTCAGGATCTAATACGAAATAAACACACTTCCTTACCTCTAGAAGTAAAGCTACGAAGAGATTAACCCAGATGACAGAGGAGATCAACCACCACGCTACAAAATAGATCTTTGCCCACCTGCAGATCAGATTAACAGACAATAAATAAAGTAGGCAGTAAATAACCTCAGCCTGAAAGTGACCAAACAGAGCCATGAAATCACATTTTTCCTTGAAAGATGATACTACTACTTTCTTAATGTAAAAGGAGGTCTTGAACAAAAAAATAAAAATAAGAAAAATCTTAGCCTTTCATTAAGTTAGCCACATAGATTTGCTCCCCCCACTTAACAAACCTAATTAAACTCTGAAGGGACAGTAAAGCAGCCTAGTAGAAGTTGCACTGGATCACAGCAAAAGATCCATCTAGGCTAGTATCCCCTGAGAGCGGTCAACAGTGGAAGCACAGGAAAGAGTGCAGAAACACAGTAAAATAACTATGATGCTAGCCCCTAAGCGCTCTCCCCATCTCCAACCATTTGCAGTTCAGAGATTTCTTGAGCTAGAGGTAGCTTCCATTCATTGCAGATCCCAATGGATTTGTCTTTCACAACTTGTCCAGTCTTCACCAGACCACGTTAAACTTATGACACACAATAGCCTGTAGAAGAGCATTCCACAACTTAACTACATGCTGGGTTAACCAGCCAAGGATCACTGGAGCAGCTCAAACCAGAGGCTATCCAGTTCATTCAAACATTCCCATAAAGTAATTAAATACAAATGAAAGAGAAGTTTAAGGTTTTAAGTCTACAAAAAATTTTTTACCCACAGGGAAAATACAGAGGTAGCCCCAAATTAATTACAGCAATTCACTAACAGCTCACTTCTGTGAGGTTGGCTCTACAGCAAGAGCCACCCACTGAATACCTGTTGCAAGCCTGTTTATAAACCATTCACTCTTTTTTGGAAGAGGGTGACTACCAAGCCAGTTCCCAATCCCTTCTAAATGTGACCATGGATTTCATGGCATCCACCAAGCGCTAGATCAACCATCAAATTACACAGGTTACAGAATGGCCATGAAGCATTAAGTTTATTTCCTATATATCCAAATGGACCCAAGAGAAAGGTAAGTGGCACTCATCCCAGCAGATGATAGCCCTGTGTGTATAATTCTTGTTCAGTTACCTTATAAGTTAGATTCATATGGGAATTTTTCAGTATTATTACTGTTACTTACGGACTTGAATATCTTGAAAACGCTTCCAAGAAGACTTGCCAGTTGTTTACCACCATCACATCCCAGAGGGTCACCACTGCTGCCTAAATAACATGAATAAAACAGAGGTTGAGTGGCTGTATCACACACTTAAGCCTCAGAAAATGAGGGAAGAGACAAGCAGAGGGGGAAAAGAGGGACAGATTCCAACAATGATCAGACTCACAGCAAAGTCATCAAAGTTGTTCGGCCAATATTCCAGCTGTTCATAGGTCCCACACTGCAGAGTGCCATTATCATATGTTGTATTGACAGCACTATAAGAGAATTACAGGCTGATGTGAGCATAGCTTTCTACGTACTACACCTTAAAAACAACATTCTTCTGAGTGTCTTGTAAAAGTTGTCCCATATGGGCAGAAAACAAGGGAAGTCGTTAAAAAAAGCATTTAAGCTACTGCAGGGTAAAATTGCAAGCTACAGATAAGCGTTCCTGCAGTTTCAATACAGCAAGAAGCAGGAGTAACAGATGAAAAAAGTCGGTGTGATTTAACATTAAAAGAAGGGTGGCTCCAAGAATAAGAGGAAAAAAAAACCCAGCCAAACAACTCAGAGGTACGGGGTTGCAGATGCTTTTGAAAAACAGATTCTTTCTGAGTAATGATGTTTAGAATTTTACCTGGTATTTCCCATGGGAACAACAGCACCTTTAAATAGCATTATGCCAGTAATAGCAAATGCATAGAAAACCACCTGGAAGGAATACAAGCAAGTATTAGTTTTGAATATTTCTGTCACTAAATAAGAAAACAAGGCAATTAACATGGAATTCATATTAATACCACAGTTAAAGGAATTGGGTCAAGAACAATGCCTGAAGCCACTAAAGTGAAAATACTTCTCAATGTCTGCATTACTTAACTGTTTGCTCTTACTTTTTAATATTTTATTTAACTTTCAGTTGTTAAAATGCATTAAATCATTTTACTTTGTGATCTATTTTATTTTGCTGTGTCTCAGAATGCTGATATTTATCTATTAACACTGCAGAAGAGTGATTTAAAATGAAAAACGCAGTACTTTTATTTACAAGGAATAATCTAAATATCTGGGGAGCTTTCTGCTAGATTCAGTGAAAATAAGCTTCTACTGAACTTAACTGAAGGACAAAACTAAGTCAGTATTTTATATTACATCAGCAGCTTCTTTAAAAATGTTATATTAGTCTAAAAATGAAGGTTTCAATAACAGAAAGAACTTTGGAACTTCTGTCTTTTACTTGTTAGAAACGCAAGCCTCTTTTTAAAGAGATACCTTTCACAGTCTTCAACAGTTGTCCAGGTGATTTTGTAATTTTTATCCTATAAAGATTGTTCTAGAAATAACCTACAACTTCACTCCTCTGAGTCATTTGTCCTAGGATGGCTTGCAACAAGCTGAGTCTTCAAATGAAAATGTCATTAGTCATATTTCTGTATTTTTGCTACAAAACAGACCCAAGAGGGAAGCCTGGGAGGAGTAGAAGAGAGACTGCGCTGACCTATGAACCACAGCACTTGGAACACTACTGGAAAAAGTTGAAGCTGACGTTCCACAGCCTGCCAGAAGATGGAGTATCTGGCTTGGCAATAATAAACTTAATTTTATTCTTTGAAAAAGACATATTTAAAGCACGCACTGCCCAAGAAATTAGCTAATCAGTTACATTACTTTATCAGCATGTGTTCCAGGCCGACATTAGGAAAGATGTTTTGCATTAGCTGGTAATGGAGTCAGACTTCACTACGGTAGAAGCTCAGTGACAGCTTCCATGTAGCCTCAAGTAAAAGCAAATTAAATTAATGGAAGTGGCAAACACCATGGCAGACTTGCCTCTCAATTGGTGCAAAATTACAATTCACATGCCCAGCATTAAGGACAATCAGCAGCAGACACTTAAACCACTTCATGAACATTACGTCTCACACATATGGGTAGGGAAACCACATTGAAACACTAAAGCATAATTCCTAAAAATAAAATCAAGCATATTATTACAGGCTCCTGCCATCCTAGCTCTGTCTTTCACCAATGAAAAGAGCTTCCAGCAGAATGCTACAGCCCAGGTGCAGCTGTGCCAGTAGCAGCACAGCTTTGGGGTCCTAGTGTAAAGCACAAAACAGTTCACCCCATAACTGCTGTCTCCCGGGGTTCTGTCAGATCCAGCGGCAGCAATGTCAATCACTGCCTCCCCCACCTATCCATGACGCAATCCTGCCAGCCTCTGACAGGGGTGACAAGCAAATGCGTGTTCCTTTAGCATGACGTACGTACTTAACCACGAACTGGCAAAATAAGCTGTTTAAAGGCTGACTGCAGTTTTGCTAACTACATTGAGTAACGAATTGAGTAACGAAAGGTTTTCCATTATACTAAAGCTGTTCCTAACACACACAAGATTGGCATTTAGGCTCCTAAGACGTACTTTCACCTGCAAAGGCTAACTTCCCAGCTCACGCACTCCCAAGGTACTTCTCAGTTTCAAGAGGAGCTTCCAGTGGCAAGTGTGACTTGTACAGCACAACAAAGTTGTTACCAACTCAGTTTTGCCCAAACCAGTAGCTTTATTTCAAACTGCAACATAAACCTTTCCAGATTGAAACTTAAGGCCCCTGCCCTACAGACAAAAGCAGAGATTAGTAATGACAAAAATAGATATTCAGGGTAAATTGCATGCTAAGTATATAGACTAGAACAACTTTTTAGACAATACCTAATACACAGCAAAGCCCTGGTCTCTAACCATTACCCTAAATTAAGGTATCCTAAAAAAAACCCACGAACAACAAAAACGACACCCAGGCACTCGTTTGCTGTACCAGGAAGACATCGTTGCAAAGCCAGAAACTCAAGAGTTGGGAAACGTAGGATTTATGTAATGGACATCACCCATTGTGATCCATCCTTTAATCACATGTTTAGAGAGCGTATGCTTTACACAGACACACCTAAAACAGGATGGCAGAGGCTTTTAAAAATCATGTCCAAACATGCCATCTCAAGACCTTCTCAACTGAAAAAAAAAATTTAAAGTTGTTTTGCTATTTACTTTAACCATAAGCAAGCTAGGGTAAGGAAAACTAGGTTACTTCTAGCATCGGATTAATTTTTACTTTAATCTAGAGTATCCAGCCTGAGGCAAGCATTCTGAGGAAGTTTTAAATAATCTTTTAAAGGCACTCCTACAGGAAACTAATAAATGAGCCACTGTCACTCTGCGCAGCCCATAACAAAACAGTAGTTTGTTGCAGCTTTGCAAGACGTCCCGGAGAAGAACTGGCTGACTGAAGTGAAGTGTTACCTTTAATGGTAGCTGTCATTCAAAGAACCTGGTTTACTTTGCTGAAGACATAGCTTTATTATACTGCTAACTGTAAGAAAGGAAATAATAATCTTGCATCATGACTTACCACAAGGATTCCTGCAAAGGCTCTCAAGTTTTTTACCAGATCCAGCAATGTAGTAACAACCAAAGCCATGAACTAAAATAAAGCAGAATTTGATATGTACGACATGAATTTGATACGGAGTTGAAGTGTCAAGATTTTTACTAAAAGGAGAAAGAAATACCAGCCAGGAAAGTGAGATATATCTAAATACAGGTCATCTTATATACAGTAATGTTTCCATGAGGTACTTAAAATGAATGAGAAATGCTGTAGTCCTTCTCATATACAGACATTATGATAAGTTTTAAATATACACAGGCACTGTGACTTAAAGGGCTGTATTCCCAGTAAGACTAGAACGGGGGGGAAAAAAAAAAACCAAACCATAAGCGACCCACAGCTCCAGAGTGACTGCTTCACATTTGATCCACATAGTTTCTAGTTTACACTTTCCACTGACATTATGCCCTCTGATTACATCAGATATTTATGGCTTATTGAACTCAGATACAAGTCCTGCACCTAGCATTAATCTGGGGTTCACTTTCAAGCAAGTCTAAATGCAGGATTACAACAAACAATCGAACAACGCAAAGTGATTTCAGATTCAGGTACACATATTCTGGTGGAAATGCCCATATTGGGAAAGCGGAAAGAGGAATTTTTCCCAAATAACCCTTTGCATGACCAAAATGTCTGGCAGTATTTAGTGAAAGCCAGTCTATCACCTCCTGAGTACAAAGTTCTTCAATGATACCGTATCCACTCACCTAAGACTGAAGCACTATGCAAGTTGCACAAATGTTTCTGGATGCATTTGCCTACTTCAGAATACGAGCATCAATTGCAGTACCATCAAAAGAATCTCCCTGCCACCTCAACAGAGAAAATCAGCTAAAGAGAGCGAGTTTGTGAGGTGCTGTGCAATATCTGGACAGTTAGAGCTGAGTTATAATCCTACTCAGGTGCAACAGAACTGCAGTCTACTACATGTTATTCTAAATGGCTTTAATAAAATTTATACTTTGACCAACAAGGAAATCAGAAGCACGGAGAGATAAATAAACACCTTCATGTTAGGAATAATCCGCAGGAATCGGAACACAATTAACATGTTCACCAATCGCACCATATCCCACAGGGATAACAAGCCCATGAACTCAGGTCTCCTAGGAAAGATGGAAGAAAATAACAAATCAGAGAAACAGCTCATGACAGAAAGACACAGTTAAATCTACTGGGCTGCACGTAACTATAAATTCCCCACAACTTTTGGTTAGCATCCACGGCATATTAAAAAATTTGGGAAGGGAAAAAAAAAACTGCACGAAAATCAGGTTTCTTTCCTCATGTAACCACTCTACAGCCTATGACTGAATATAGAACACCACATCCAGTTTTGGAATCCCCAATACAAGAAAGGGACAAACTGCAGCAAAATCAGCAGAGAGCCAACAAGGTGGTCAGGTGCTGATGCACCTGCCCTACAAATAGAAGCTGCAGGAAGTGAGCTTGTTCAGTGTGGAGAGCATTGCTTCAGGAGGATCTAGCAACAGCCTTCTAATAGTTACAACGTGGTCCTCAAGAAGACAGAAGCAAAGCTGTTCAGTGGTCCATAGTAGGAGGGCAAGGGACAGTAGGTGTAAGCTGAAACAGTGGAGGCTCACACTATGTATAAGGAAGAACTGAAGAACTTGTCAACCATTAGGACAGTAAGACAGAGACACAGGTTACCCAGAGAGGTTGTGCAAATCTCCATCACTGGAGTTTTTCAAGACCCAACTGGATAAAGCTTTGAGTAACTTGCTTTGAGTAGGAGGCTGGACTAGAGACCTCCTGAAGTCCTTTCCAGCCTGAATTATCCTATGTTCTTCCTTTTACAGATTATAGATTTTTACATTAATTTACTCAGCAGGAATCTCAGCTACAGTAAACTCTAATAACTGAGGAAGGAAGCAGTCTATTTAGCTTGGGCTCTTAAATATGCATTTAGTGCTCTTTAAAGTGCATGTTTGTACTAAAACACATGGGTAAGTGACTTTCCTTCTGCTGGGGGCAAGGCACCAAAGAGGGTCCTTTCAGAAAACAAAGCAAAACAAGAGTACTGCTAGAGCGAGATGCTTCAGGAACTTGTACAAAGATCATAGAATGGTTTAGGTTGGAAGGGACCTTAAAGGTCATGTAGTTCCAACCCCTCCTGCCATGGGCAGGGACACCTCCCGCTAGACCAGGTTGCTCAAAGCCCCAGTCAACCCGGCCTTGAACGCTTCCAGGGATGGGGCATCCACAACTTCCCTGGGCAACCTGGGCCAGTGTCTCACCACCCTCACAGTCAAGAATTTCTTCCTAATATCCAATCTAAATCTACCCTCTTCCAGTTTGAGGCCATTACCCTTCATCCTGTCACTACATGCCCTTGTAAAAAGTCCCTCTTCAGCTTTCTTGTAGGCCCCCTTCAGATACTGGAAGGCCACTATAAGGTCTCCCCGGACACATGCATTAATCCTTCAGGGTGTGCTTGGCTGAAGTTAGAATTCAAAAAAAGCACTAAGATAAGAGTCTTGCCAACCTTCTTCCTTATATGCGTACACTTCAAGTGTCAGACTGAGTTTTACCCGACTTTTACACTGGCATGCTGGAAAGGTGGGCAGGTGGTGGGGGACAAAAGATGTTAATGAAAAAAGTCCTTGGTAACACAGATGCTAAATCATGATTTGCATCACCAATATATTCACCTCTAATAATAAAACAAGTTATTTAAGACAACACTGCATAGAACACATTCTAGAATAATAGTCACATCTTAGTCCTTTCCTGCAGATGTTAGGTCTACAGACCAAGCACTTACCAACAGCACACACCACAAGCAGCATCAGGACTCACAATCACTCGTTTGGGTTATAATCTGTTTGCAGTGACTGACACAATAAAGATCTAACAAGTATTACTGGTGCTTCAAGATACTGTTGAAGTGCAAACAATTGTCTATATTCAAGAATCAAAGGGCAAAATTCAAACCCAAATATAATCTATTATAAGTTAGATCAATAGTTAATGCCACTGTATTGTTAGCAATTAATATCCTTATGGCAACCCTTGCTTTTGAGTGACAGGAGTGCAAGAAGTGTTCAAAACCAAACCCATTTCTAGCAGTAACATCTACCAGGTGTCTTTACAGATACTAGTGTAAGTTGAGATAACTTCTTGATTGCAACATAACAAATATCCTGAAAAATTAGGAAGAGTCAATGTCTTAAGAATGAGTTTGTGTAAACAAAGTGTTAGAAAGTGTCATAAATCATCCCTGAAAGTAAGATTCAGGAAATCTTCCAGAAGTCTGTTGCTTTCCTCTTTTGTTCTGGTGGCAGTTTTCAAATTTTAAGGGATGAAACAATGGTTTTTATGCTTTTGATAATGAAACTAGATCAAGATAGTTATTCAAGAACTGCTTGAACTTAAGGAAATCAAAATACAACTGCTTGCTATTCCAGTAGAGATAAGTAGTTTCAGTCCATGGGAATATTTCTATCAATTTTCAAAGCACAAAACAAAACTCAGCTTCAATCTACATAGAGTGGTGAAGGGGCTTCGCCAGCTGTTTAGGAATTCGTATAATTGGGCTTATGGACAACCTGACACTGAAACATACTAGGTTAGTAGCTGGTTGCGTACATTGTACCAAATTCACTCCTGCATCTTTAGTAAGCATAGGTCTGCTAAGATTTTATTTTACACCAGATTACAAGTAATAAAAATGCATCTTTCTCAGAATAGTTAAACAAACCTGTAAATTTTATGAAAAAAATTAGTCGTTTTCTTTCACTTATCCATATTGCACGGCCTCTAGTGACTAAAAGGGTGAGAAATTCTACTAGGTTTGGTAACTTATGGACTGGGCTGACAATCACAGTGTAATGACATAAGCGTGTATGAACATTCCCCTGACCCACCCCAGACACTGAGCAAAGTGCAACAGTTCACAGAGATTACATACCAACCAGGATGAGGAAATCCGTACACAGCAAAAGTTGCAATCTCCAAAACCTTTAGTTAGAGAATTAAAAAAAAAAAAAAAAAAAAAAAAAAAAAAACAAAAACTAACTTT
>VFFE01007487.1:385365-416985 GCA_008921705.1 Burhinus oedicnemus
TAAGTTTCTTGACAGGAAATATTTTCAAGAGCTTTAAGCTGCTAATTTGACTCACTTTAAAGCTCTGAAATTGTCATATCTGACAAAGTATTCCCCAAACTAATCCAACGCACACACATAATCCAATAGTGACACATATAAGGATATACAATTACATTAACCATGAATTTGGCCTCATTTGCATATGGATTTCAGGCTCTTATCAAATAATGACAATAATTATATGCCACTTTTTTTCTTTATTCAATAAGCAGAGTGATTTTCAGCTATGTAACAGACTTCCTTACGTAAGGACTCCAAGAGCTGAATGTTTCCAAATAGTATTAAAAGAACGTTTCTTATAAGAAAGCTCACCTTTTCCATTAATTTAAAAAAGCCTACTTCCAAAAAGTAGACATTAAGAATACCATGCACAACCAAAATGTTCAAGCCACTGAAACACTGCCTCATGCTGTTTAACTCAGCATGAGTGTTGAATAAAAAGCAATTCCACTAGCTCTTGCAGCTCCCAATCATCCCAGTCAAGAAATCCAGGAATACAGAAGTTAACAAAAAGCTTACCAGCAAAATTACAGTCAGAAGTCCATCAAATCTATTGCTTGGGTATGACAAGTATCTTTTCAAGCCCATCGCTAAGATTTTCAGCAACATTTCCAGCAGATAGTATGGGATGAAGAAGCAGTTGATAGCCTTCACCCCCAAAAATAATAACAATAATTAGAATTACTGGCATCTCAGGGAACAGCAATAACTGTAGGAATACTGTTGCATCTTACCCCCAGGAAGAAGTCATCTCTTTCAGAAGGCTGCTTATCTGCATCCATCACCAAAACCACCTTAAACAACAAGAAATCTTTCATGAATCCACTGCTTTACTGCTGAACAAAACAGATTTTTAAGCACAAGAACAGAACAGCCTTTTATGCTTTGCACAGACCTTTTCAAGCATTCCCAGAACATAATTTTTAACTGCAGGTATTCTCTAAGACTTCATATGACTAAAGCATGCCAAACATGGACATCTGCTGCAAAGAATGGTTATCAGAACCGAGACTTAAAAAACAAAACCAGAACTGAAGTTTGTAGTGGGGGGAGAAAAAAACCCACACACAAAAACCACCAAACCAAAAAAACCCTTTTACTTACACAGATAGAAACAATGTTTGCAAGGGCTACAACATTCCCCAAGTAGCCAAAGTAGGGATGGCCAAAGGCAAACTGCATTTTCTGCATAAAACGGGATTGGTACTCTGGACTGGGAGGATGCTGAAAAGAATACAAAGGACTTGCTGAGACACAAAGTATAACCATTTTAATAACGACCCAGGAAAAAACACCCAGCCTCAGATTTAAGAAACAAACCTTTTCAAAAGCAAAACTTTTCGAGGCCACATGCTAATTTTGACATTTCAGTAGGAAGGTGCTTTCAAGCTCTGACTATTAGCAGCAAGAGATCATTTCTGATTAGCAAATGGGTTGGCGGTTTTGGCACAATACAAGATAGTGGCAAAAAAAGAAGATAATCCAACCCTTCTCTAAGTCCTATTCCTTGTTTCCTTTTAATGAATCTTCCTATTAAACAAAATACACACACAGAGCCCTCATCTAGTTTGTCTGACCAAGTCACTTAAACGTGCTGACAAAACAACCAACCATGCATTTCATATATTTTACACGACCTGGCAATCCCAAACTAATGCTCTAAAAGCCCCCAAAATTATGCCATTTGTGACTGTAAGAGCAATCCATGAACAATTGAAAAAAAAAAAAAAAAAAGAAACAAAAAACCCCAATGACGCTTGATCACGCCCCGCGTTCAACAAGTTGTGAAGTTTGTTTATATGCTTTATAGGGGAATACCGTCACTTATTTTTGTGCAAGAACACACTCAACTTATGACATTTTATAAATGACTGTAAGATACATACTTGCTTAATGGCATCTTTGTCTAGTTCTTCAAAGAGCTTCTGAAACTGGGCAGCTGACAGCTGGTCACAGGAGCACGTTTTGAGTGACTTCACATGAAAGAGAAAAATTCAGGTCAACACCTGCAATAGGTGCATCTTCAAAGAGTGCCAACACCCTCAGACTATCTTAAAAGTCTAGGAATAGAGATAAACAACCTACACCAAGGTATTAGAGCAAGCTTCAATATTGCTTTGCTTTAATACAAAAGTGCCACATGACCATGGGATTTGTCTCGCCTTTTCTATTTTGCCTCTCTGGGATCATATGCTGCTTAAGAAAGAGCATGCTGTTTCGACATGCTTGAATTTTTAGTCTCACCTAGCATTGCCATTATTATGTTACGATCCAAGGAATGAAGATACTATGTCAGTTATCACTGTTCTGCAGAAGTTACTACCTGAAAGGATGGAATTATTTCACAAATTCTGACGTTATGAAGACACTTCCATAGCATGCCGAACGCTAACTGCAACTGTAGCACACAGAGGAACAAAAGAAATGGAAAAAAAACCACCACCAACAAGAAGAAAAACTAGAACTTGGATTTGCATACCTAACTAACAATGCAATGGACAGCTCAGTATAATTAGAGCAGTGTGTTTATTTTCAGGCAACTCTTTACACATCCCCTATCCCAGACAACACCTGGAAGCAATACATGTATATTTCTTCATTCCAATTCCAACCTTCACATTGGAGCCAGTCAACTGCTGATGCTATAACCATCAGCTCTGAATTGTCACTTCCTTTACAACGTGGACTTCGAAATCCTGCTGCAATGTTCTTCTCAAAAAACAACATTACTTTTACATAATTTTTCTGAAAGCACACCGATAATTGCCGCATTTCCTATTAGAGCTAAAGAAGTTCTCTAATCTCTGAAAATCATGCAATGAACTGCAACGTTATTTAAGTCTTTAGTTAAGCAAAACCACTCTCCCTGTAGCCTGATACAAGTATTAATACCTAGAGGGAGCACCACAGCTAAAATACAATGAAAAAAAGACATTTTTAAATGGTAGAGGGAACTTGCTATAGACAGCAGCTCTAGACCACAGTGAGAAACGCTTTACCTCCAGAGAGCAAGTAAAGCAAATGAAAAAATTAGCTCTGCAAAACAAGAGTTTTCATTACTCTACACCTCTCTACAGATGAATGCATTCCTTATCACACCAACCAAAGTAGCAGCAATCTTAAGGTGAAATCACTGCCTAGAGACTGGTTTTGTTCTGAAGACCAAAACGCAAACAGACACGGAGCTGGGCCTCTGTTCACACTTAAAGAAAGCAGGATAAAGAAAGCTGAGCTGAAAGCTACTACTCCTAGATCAATGGTGTGATTAAGTAAACTTCAGTTTCCACAGCTGTCCCATCAAAGGGTTTGATAGTCACCAACACAAAGACTATGAAAATCCAGTTCTTACTCTCACGATTGCTTGCTTGCAGCGAGAATCCATTTCAACTTTCTGCAGCACTTGTAGTAAGGCCCCAACACTGACATACGACCTATTTAAAAGAAAATAGGATGTGCCCTGAAACAGGTAAGTGTCCTGATGGCAAAAACAGCGGTTCCAAATACATTCCTGCCTCTTTCTTTTTTCGAAAAGCAGATAAAATTAGAAGTAGAAATAAAAAGGAAACAAACCCCATAAGAGTCCCAAACAATGTATTATAAACATCCAGTTAAAGAAAATTACAGAGAGGAGCAACATACTGCCTTTTTTCAAGTAGTAAGTACGCTAAACAAGACAAGATAACCAAAAATCTGCTCTTTTCTCCTAGATAATCTACTGTTTCAACATTCTTCACTTACTGTTGTGCATTAGCAGGAGTCTCTTTCAGGGAAGAAAGCACTTCAAATGCAGCCCGGATTCCCAATCGCCTCCTGAAGAGGGAGGACTGAACCGATTTCTGGACAGTAAAAACACCACAGAGGAGACAGTTTACTTACACTTGTTTAAAGGAAATCCAACTACATGATACAAATAAGGTTCGTAAATTATTTACCCAGACCTTAGACAAAACCTAATGCAAGCCTGAGAAGTGGTCATATACGTTCAACTAAAATTTTTCAGGAAGGCAAGACACTGTTTTCTTTCTCCTACTGCCAAAGTCCCTGTCATTAGCCACTAGATCTAGTTGCCCACCAGTCCCACCAGACAGACACTCCACAGTTTAAAAGGAATACCATGAAAAGTCATAGGCCGAAATCAGTGAAGCCCATTCCTACCAGAAGGACTTGGAGAAGATCAGGGCTACCCAGCTCCTCATTCAGTAGTATGTCCTACGGTCAGGTAACATACTGATCCTCTGGAACACACCCCAGATTTGTGATTAGAGATCAGAATAGGAGACTTCCCCAGGCCTCGCTCCCTTCAAGAACTCCGTGTACGAGAAGGAAGGAAGGAAGCAAATGAGCCTCTGGACTGCAAGTAAACATCCAGGTCATGGCTTATTTTTAATTCTGGATTGCATAGGCCCATGCCTGTTCTGAAGACAACAGCAAAGCTCGAGTATTCACAGAAATTCATACTACTGTGCAAAGAGAAGAGTTAGACAGCTTGTGCAACTCCACCTTCTTGCCAAAAAGAAGAAAGCCAGAGTGCAGTTTTTCGTGCTGCTTTCCCCTCCACACCCCCCACCATAGTCATCACTTTCAAACCCAGCTACTTTATTAGGAGTCAGATTATGGCATGCTCTCATACCGGAAAGAGGAAAATTGAGGAAGAAGGGAAGAAAGTGAGCAGGAGGAAAGGATTACAAAAATCCCTCTTTGCACATACTAGGTTTAAATATCCCTCTCCCACAAGAAGGTGAGGGCCATTCCTTCTGTGGATAGCTTACTATCCAACAAATTTTATCTTCTCTCTGGAGCTCTACCAGAGCAGCTATTATTTCACTTTACCCCCCAAGCCCCCAACTCCAGTCCTCTGAAGGGCTTAATGAACTGTAAGATTATGTGAGTAAGCGAAAGGAACTATAAGACTGCATAGAAGTAAAGGCGGAAGTAAGTAATGAAGGAACTATAAGACCACATGTAAGTAAGGGGGAAATCACAACCAAAGTCAAAGTCACCGAGTTTCCCCTGCCACTAAACCTGAAGGAAACTATAGGCATGAGAAAGCACCAGTTGGAACGTACACAACTGGGAACTACTGTTCATTCCAAGCTAGAGAGACCATCACCATACTGGCATAAAGGGAAAAAAAAAATGTAAACACACAGCCTAGAGGTTTAGCTGTCAGAATCCAGGGCTTTTGCATAGCACTACCCTGACTCAGCTTTACCAAAAACATTGCTGTTGAGCTGTGAAGTTTTATAAAACAAGCAAGAGGAACGTAAAAAACACTGGTGGAAGTGCAACTGTTTAAAAACTAACTCAAGACTCGAGAGAAAGATTTCACCATGGAAGTTCCCAAGCTCAAAAAAAATCTCCAACAGTTTGAAGATGGCACCTCTGGAAGATCAAGACTCAGCCTGTTCTGAGGAGCAAGAGACTAACGGCTCCCCATTTGGCTGATGATTGCCTGACCAAAGATCCAGTTGTGTGCCATCAGTATGATAACCATACCTAGCCTAGCACTGTGTTATTCCTACTAATCTACTATGTGTGTTAACTGCTAAGTAGCTGTGGTGCACCTTAGATGTTCTGTATTCATTGCTGGAGATAAACCCAGTTCTGGAGATCTCCAGCTACACCCATACAGCCTCTTCCTTCCACTATCTACCCAGTCAGTTACTTCTTTCTGGAATAGCAGTAGGAAAGTCACAAATTTAACTTCTTGGATGAAGTACACTTTATTGGAAGTAACTGAGATGATTTTTCATCTGACTGACTTTGTTTTCTAAAATACTCTCGCCTCAGCTCATTACAGTTCCCTCCCAGATTGTTCAACTGCACTCTCTCATACAGAAAACAAAAGCACTTACACTATTTCTTGCTAAAGGAATCCAGACTACCTTCCAGTTGGAGACTAAACAACTGGTGTACCTAATGCAACAAAGCACATCACACAGCTTGTTAGTAAAAGAAAAAAAACTTTTAGTGATGAGTTTAATCGTCACCACAGATTGCACGTCCCTTGAATAACATGCAAAAGTACACTTACTTTGTCAGCTTTTATTTCTCTAGTATAGATACCTGAGTCAAAAGAGGTCATTACGCTACAAATCAGATTCACATTCCACAAAATGGAGAGAATCGCATATGATCGGGCATATTCCAGAAGCACATTAAAGTATTACAAAGGTGACTGGCATTGTATGGAGAGTAAGTACAGGTTCCTTTTATTTGAGATTGAATACTACCAAGAATAACTACTATACCTACAGGCAACTGCTTTCGGTACAAGTCAGTCACAAGGTTCAAGTCCATCTTTTAGAGGCAGCAGACTGCCCTCATCATTCTAACATCACAGCCACCCACCATGGTAAGGGTGAAATAAAAAAAATACCGAATGTAAAGCAGTTTTAGCCAGTGATTCTTTTTTATTTAAGGCTTCTAATGTTGTGCTACTCAGAAATTAAGTGCTAGGATTTGCAACAATAGCTATTTAAATAGTACAGCAGGTTTTCTTCACAGAGACCAAGTTTAAATTTCTTGTTCACTTGTCCTTGTTCAGTTTTATCAGTTTGATTTTTTTCCCCCCCTATAACAGTCAAAGTTGCAGACCTACAGCATACATGGAAGTATACAAGCAGGTAATTTTGTCATGGAAGAGGATCAACTACAACAGCATGTAAGGGGAAAAGTAAATATATTAAAGAACCTTTGGTATCTTAAAACTGTATCTACAACCAGGATGGGCACACTGCTTTAATACACAGTTGAAACTTCTAACACTCAGGGCTTCACAGTTTTAAGGTTATGGTAGAACACAGAGGTTAGGAATGCTTTACTCACCAGAAGGTATCCTCGAAACTGGTTGTATATTATTGCTGTAAGCAAGTTCATCAGAAATAAGTTGCCTATTGGAAAAAAGAGAGGCAGTAAGAATTGTTGAAATACTTATCTGTTTCTCAAAGATGTTTCAACATATATAGTAAATCAGCTGTAAAATTTTAAAAGGATTCATTTCCTTGTGTTTGATTTCCAAAATGTTTTTGATGTTTGAATATACTGTAAGGTACCCATTCCCCTATGATATGTTACCGGAAAAAAAACCCAAACCAACCGCAAGTACCTTCCATGAAAATTATCTTACAAGACAGTACACAGCAATTAGAAGAAACACAAAAAAGTAGAAATTTATGACTAAGCTTTCCTAGAAAAATAAAACACTCTGTAGCTGGTACGCACAAGCGTCAAAGTTGAAGTGCCTTTAAATTACTGAAGACAAGAGGCAACTTACCTAATACAGTGAAGAGTATGAAGAAGATTGAATATGCTCGATTCTTCGAATATGCAGGAATCATCACTGTATCAGATTTAACAAAAAAGGAAATAAGAATTTAATGCTTAAAATGAAAACTGGAGATCTCTATCAGTTTTTGACAATTGGTAAAAGCTCTTATACAGCTCAACTTTAGAGTTGCATATATAATTACACCAAAGGAAAGGCAAGAATCAAGTTACTAAAGACATGAAAAATCTTTACATAACCTTACTCTGGCTGTACTAGGAACTATCAACTGAAATATGGTTGTAGTAGACTGAAGATAATCTTACTCTATTATTCTTTGAAAAGAGAGACAAGAGTTATTTCTGAAAGATTGCTCACCATCAGGATTATTTGCAGTAGTTAGCAGGACCAGCAGTGACGTCAGTGAATCTGGCAAATTCCGGAAATAAGCCACCCACTCCTTATCCTGCTGGCTATCCTAGTCAAAGAGATGTTCATTGTTAGAGAAACACTGAAGAATCACGGGGGGGGGGGGGGGGGGGATTAAAAAAAATAGCAGTCAACAATCAATTTCTTATACCATCAATTTTACCCCATTAAAAAAAACACGAGACAAGCATAAAAATTAGGACAATATGTAGGAATACAGTGCAATCACTTCATTTATTAACAGCCATTAAAAAACATAAGCAAGAACAGCAAGCTAAGACAGACACAGGAAGCTCAATATAGAATTTACGTCTAGCTTGCACCTCAGACCCAGGAAAAACAATAGTATCACAAACAGACAATACAGGAATCCGAAGCCAGTCTTGGCTGATAAAAAGCATCACCTCTTAGCTTGCAAGAGATATTAGTGTACTGGAGATAAAAGGACTCCCCAAACATGATTTGAAAAAATAAAAAAAAAAAAAAAAAACATCATCACACACACAGGCTAATACTGTCTTCAGTCTCAACTTGCATTATGAAAAATAGCATAGAGTAGAAGTGGCTTTCTTTGTTATTCCAGCTACAGCATGCTGTACCTCAGCATAGATGGAAACCTAATCACCCTGAATTGCATACTCTAGGACTACACTCCAGGACTTGTCCAAAAGTATAACACAATTTGAGGACAGTATTAAAATAGATCTTGTCTATACTGAAAAACAGAAACAAAACAAATTCCTCAGTAATGAAGAGCTCCCTCAGTATCTACATGTTACCAAAGACACTTGCCTATAGATTATGAGCTCTTCCCAAACACTTACAGCTCTACTAGCATACTCATTGACTCTGTCTCTCACTTCCCCTTTGACTTCCAAATAGAAAACTCAACATCCTATGAATTAGTTATTTGCACAAAAGTTAGTACCACTACTTGGAACAAAGGTTTTCCCCTTTCTCCAGTTATCCCCTTACATATTCAGGGATTCTGTTTACTTACAGTAAAATCTAGACAGAACACAGCCAGACAAGTTTTAAGCCTCTTTTCAATAACATACATGATGTACTTAAAGTGCAAGGATAGTCCTCATCTTATTTTAGAGGAAATAAATATTTACACAAATAAGAGCACACAATATAAAGCAATATGCTATAACCAGCATTAGTGCACACTACAGGAGCTGTTGGGCAGGTGGAAAACAGATACTGTTCTGTTTTGAAAAGAATGAAGATTCAAAATGCTATGTACAGCTACAGCACCCAAAAAATATTTGCAAATGCTTTGGTGACTAAGGTCATCAAAATTATTTTGTGGCTCAGTGGAAACATCAGATGATCTGCTAAAGCTCTGATGGTATCAGACTTTTCATCAAAAAACACACTGGGAGGCTGATCTTGGATCATCCACGTATTTATTTTTTTCCTCAAGTTCAAGCAGAGACAGCCAAAAAAAGATGCAGAGTGCAAACAATACAAACATGAATCATGTACCACAGAACAAACAGCCCTTGAATCTCCTGCAAAAACTGGAAAAATGTACCTCTGGAGGACATTCACAAATCAATGCAAAAATCTAGAGGCATGAATTTCTCTACTAAATGTATTTTTAGAATGTGCTTTCAGTGTTTTGCCTTGTTAGATATAATTAGTTTGTATGGGTATTAGACTAGCAAATCAAAAAAGAAAGTCTGCTCTCTAATTTGTTATTCTTCACCCAAATGTATACAGAATTGACTGGTTCAGGTGCACAAGTTATATTTCCATCTCCTGGGAAAGTTCATAACTGAAATTAGACATGACATACAGAGATAATACAAAGATCTAGCATGCAACTAAACAAAGGGGAAAAAAATAGAGCTCTGCTTCTAATTTCAGAAATTCTATAACATGGGGATTCAAGGAATTTGCCGATCATAAGGAAGACTAGAGCCAGGCTCGAGTGCAAATTGCAGTAGGAACAAAGGTACGAAACTGAGATTAAGGAGAGGACTAAAATCACTGGGAGAAGTACACAAAAGATCTCTGTGCTCATAGGAACACCATTTATGGAAAGCCTTAAAAAGTAAGGGGAAAAAAAAAAAGAAATCTGAGTATCATACATTAAGATACAGGAAGTTTAGGAAAGAGGGAACATACCCTAGAGCACTGGAACACAAAAGTGATTTTAACCACAAAATTTCAAATTTGCTTTTCGGAAGCAGAAAGAGAAAAAACAGAAGGAAAAAACAAAGAGATCAGAAATCAAAACATCAGAATAACGCAGGCAAAACCTACTAAGGCATGACCAGGGATACCAGTATTGGAAGATAAGAAAACACAGAAGAAACTAAACTTAGCAAAAAGCTAGAAAAGGAAAAGAGAAAAGAAATGAGTGATAATATAAAAAAAAAAAAGCGACAAGATTAAGAGCTTTGGGCACAGAACAGCATAGGTTTCAACAAAAGCAGAGAAAGTAACTCAAAGGATCAAATTGGAGAACTGTATAAACAGACTTCCAATTTCACACCTGTGATAATGGCATCAATACCAGTAACATGCAGGACCACAAACACATAAAGATGTTGATTACATCTTAGTATGGAACCATCTAACTTCGCCTGAGCAGTGGAGCTAGACTACTAAAATAATATGCCACAGCTTACAGCAAGAGTGAAAGATTTCAGTTGTGGAGTAGGAAGGAGCATTACCACTTGAGAAGCAAAGCACAGTCTGGAAAAAATTCTTCGCTAAAGGATGAAGAGATTCTAACACTATTCTGAGGGGCCTTCTAATGCACACTTACAAAAACAGCACTACACATGGATACTATGCACATGCTAAACCTCTCTAAATGGACTTTAAACTCATCCCAGTGAGTTTGACAAGGTACCATAACCTTTTCAGGGGAAACAAGTTTCACCAGTTTGATTATAAAACTAGACATGCAGCAGCTATGCAAGTGAAGAAATAATAATAATAAAAAAAACAACAAAAACAAACAAACATACTGAGATCTACCAAAGTGTAAATATAATTGGTTACCTTTGTTCGAGCAAACAGCAGCATGGCAAACATGGTAAAGAGAGACAGATGAACAGCTAGTAGTAGAACAACACTGTTGGAAAGAAAACATATCATATGCATCAATACCAGCTTTATCTTATTCTTAATATCCTTTGCTAAAAACGCAAAGGGATGCCATATAAAGAAAATCAGGAATATTTTTAGGAAGCTATACGGAGTTAACAGAAAACGGCCTAAGTTTTGATTCAAAATAAGAACCACACTTGTTCAGGACTCTTCCGCACGAGCTTAGACAGTTGTGAGGTCAATGAGATTCTAACACTTGTTTTTCTCAAGTTAGGACCATATTTATACCCTCTGATCAAAATACAACATTTTGACTTGCATATGCCTTTGATTCTCCTGGGACTTGTTAAAAAGTAACAGGCAAGGACAGTGAGTTCTATAAGCTGTGCATATACGCGACCAATGTCACAGGAAGCAATCTCTTCCAAAAAGCATCATGCTGTCTGGTTACGATTTCACCCGCGGGGTTTCCAGTTCAACATTTCTAAGGACAGTAAGATTTACCACATTGATTGCTAAAACCATTTAGAAGTGAAAAAGCTGAAGTAAAGCACTCTGAAGATGTAAAGAAAGAGGTATCTTCTTGTGTGGCACTCATGACCGGAAGACAAGTACATGTGCGTCTACCCATACCTCTGAGAGGCTACCTTGGAGAAATACAGCATAGACCCATGATGCCTCAGTTCTTCCCTTACAAAAGGGCTGTATATAACATATACAGAATTAAAAAAACCCCACTCAACTAGCATCAAAAAGCTAGACAGTCACATCAAATGCATTCTAGAGAAATTTTACAGACAAAAGGAATCAAAAAGTTAAGACAACCTGCATCCATTACTACCTGATCTCACCAATCACTTAGCTAGGCTGCCAAGAAGGAAGCTACGCAGATGTCACATGCCAGAACACTACGGGTAACCACATGCTTGCTGTGAAAGGATGTTTTCTATGCTATGACCTACCTTGCCATTTCAGGCAATGTGCTGTTGATACTTTTTAATGTTTTCTTCATCATAGAAGAATTCTGAAGCAGAAAGAATGGACGAAGAATTCTTCTTATTCTCACATCCTGCAAAAAACAACGGATCAGATACTGAGTTCCCATAAGATTAGTGCCACGGATATTTTTAATATAGGTTGATCAAAACACACTGATATATGTGTCAACAGTGTAACATAAAAAGGTTATTCTCAGAAGCTAAATCTGTCCCACTGAAGTCACAAAACATGCAAAGATTTTGTATTTACAAGTGCCTCATTAAAAGAATGAGAGATTGCTTTAAAAATGCACATTGACATTTCAATAGCCTCATGAGGCCACTAATTATAAACAATTTAACTTTACTGCTCAGTAGACATAACAAGCAGGTCAAGAGATGGCACTTGCGTATTTTCTGCCAAGGTCCATTTCAAGAAGGGAATTAATAGCAAGCTACTTTCAATAAAAACAGATACACATTTTGAAAATAAGCACTTATCTTCAATTTTCAGCCTTTTTTTTTTTATAATTAAAGGGTCTGCTTATCACTGAGCAATTTATGCCTCTAACAAGACTCAAACACATGATTGCCTTTATTTTCCTTAACATACACTAAAGCAATTAAGTTGTTTGATTCTTGCATTCAAGACACTTGCCAGCCTTCAAGTTATTTCTGCGACTTATCAGCTACTTCAAGTATTTCAGCATCCTGCATTTTAGGACCAGTCTTCTCAGGGCAACACGTAACAGCAAGAAAAAACCAAAAACCAACCAAACAACACCCACACCACTCACCTTCTCCCTTGCTATTTCCTTGTTCATACATCCCAGCAGTTAAACTGCTCCTTCTGCCGCTGCTTGGTATAGGAGGCTCCTGTTCAAACCACTTGTCCACTATCACTCCTAAAGATTTTACAGTCACTTCTTTCCAAGACACATTCCCCATGTTGTAAGCACAATCCTTCTTTCAGCCACATTATATTTATTTGGCTTGAATATGAAAAGGACGCATGCATTTTTCTCATAGTTAGATACTTACAAGCTTAAGTGATATTTCTTCCAACATTTTACAACCATCTCTTTGATACTACATCTCATCCTGGTCAGCAGTGACCAGGGGCCAACTATAACCACTGAAGCCTGAACAACTGAACCGTGGGCTACTGATAGTAGTAACTGCATCCAACCTAATCCTAATACAGACAATTTGGAACAGGTTTCAAAGTTATCTGAAGGCAACAGATCCTAATACAGGCAGTAATTTGAAATAGGTTTGAAAGTTATCTGAAGGCAACAGATAATGGCTTTGACACAAGAAGCAAAATTCAAGATTTCTGCCTCATTCACTTCCCAGCATTTTTATCATACTAGTGTTTTCTTAATGATGATTGTAAGTGAACAAAAAACTAATTTCACACAGATTTTTGTCACGGCAGAGAAAAGCAATTTGGAGATTGCTTTATTACACAAGGAGGATACTTTTAGAACTGTTTCACATAACTGACATTCCTCTCAGGACACAATTGTTTTGAACACAACACAGCTTCATCTTAGCAGTTGTTAAACTATACAATTACCTTTTACTTATACGTCACTACATACACTCTACCACTGAATCAAGTTAAGAACATAATTCTCCAACTGTATGACAAAAACTGGTGCTCTGCAACCAGAGTTTTCTCTATATTGTTTGACCGTTGGCAGACTATACCAATGACCTCACCTCTTATATTAAGAATCAATGTAGAATCAATGTAATGTAGCTTGAGAAGCTACATTACACCACAAGTGTTCTGTGTTTCAGTGTATTCTCCAGCTACCAAAGACCAAACATGAACTATCTCGTCCTCCTCCCTTAATTCTCCAATATACCACATATGCCCTGCTGACCATCCCTCCCTTTGAGGCTTCTGCTCCGCTGCCACTCTCCACAACTAAGTTACTGATTGTTTCTGCAGAAAGCAGTTCTTACCTCTGCGCAGAAAAAACTCAGTGATACAATCCAATCAGTAAGGGAAACAATTAATGTCAGTATGTAAGCCATTAGCCATTTATTTTTCCAAAATTCTTCCCATCCAACTAAGTAACTCTGGGGAGGAAAAAACCAAACAATTTATTTGAATAAGAAATTCCAATATCCTAATAAGTTAGCAACAATTGTTCTCCAAGTACTTGCAATTTTACATCAGTGCTCATGAAGAGCTCCCTGATATCCAAACAAAAATACACCGATCAGAGAGTTTTTTCTACAAGAACTAAATAAAAGTCAGTAAAAGTGAAAGGTACACACAACACAGACCATGCTAGAGGAATCCTTTGAATGCAAGAAAAATGTCCATTTAGTAAGCATAAGAAGAGATTTTTCCAAAAATAAGCATCCAAAGAAAAGTTCAGTTTCTATTTTTATTTTGTTTACATGAACTGGCATATATTTGATTATTATATACCCCAATTTTTATAGCTTAATACAAGCAGCTAAGCCAAAATAATTGTATTTTTAGCAAAATTTATTTCACTTATCCCACACAAACAGGAGCTTACATTTCTTAGGTTAAAAAACAAACAAACAAAAAAAAACACCAATAAATTTCTAAATTCAGAAAAATACGCACTTCCTAATTTCTCCTGAGAGTAAGCCTTTAATATAGCAAAGCAATCTCACCAGGCAAATCCAGGATTTGAGCAACGGTTCCAAGATATTTCCCAAATATAAAACGGAGGAAAGCCACACTGACTATACCTACTGAGCTGCCCAACACACCTAGTATTTCATTCAATACCAGATGAACGCGACGCTCACCTTCACAGATACATCAACCATGAACACAAGAATGCAGAGCAGCTCAATGCTTTCTGTTAGGCCACACGGAGGATTCCACGCAGGAAGGCGGTATCGTACATCTGATGTGACAGTAAGCGAAGAAGGCTTTTCAATGAAAGCCAAAGCCAGGATTATAGTAATGGTTAAGCTCAAAATCCTGTTTAGATAGAGATGAAATTAAAAAACACAAAACCAACAACATCATCATCAAAAAAACACAAAAAAACCCCACCCACCCCACAAAAAAAAAAAAAAAAAAAAAAAAAAAAAAGCCACCATCTCAAAAGATAAAAATTAAAAAAGAAACTTAGCCAAGCCTGAGGCTGAAGCAGCGCAAGGTTTGCGCCCAAGGTCAGCGATAGCGGCTCAGTGCGTTCAACCAGGCAGGGCGGCCGCAGCCGGCCCCGCAGAGCCGCCTCAGGCGGAGCTGCTGGGAGCAGCCGCCGCCGAGCCCCGGCAGACCCCCGCCGAGCCCCGGCCCCCTGGCAGGCCGGGTGGGGCTCCTCCTCCGGTGCCCGGCCCACCCGACCGAGTGGGGAAGCTTTGAGGGAAAGGGGAGAGGGCAAGCTTTGAGGGAAAGGGGAGAGCGCCGCCGCCCGCCTCGGCTCCCTCAGTGCCGAGGCTCCCTCAGCGCCACACAGCCGGGCCTGGAGGACGCCGCCACCTCCCGCCCCACCGCGCTCACCGTCCTCAGCGGCGGAGCGGGCACCGGCCCGCCACAGCCCCCGCCCCTCTCGCCAGCTCCGCGGGGGCAACAGCGGCTCCGCCTCAGCGCCGGCTGCCGCCTCCATCGGCAGCGACCACCTTGCTCGCTCCCTCTCTCCCTGCCGCCGCCGGGATGGGACGGGGCCGGCGGGCGGGGCGGGAGGGCTGCGCCCGCCGGGGGCGGCCCCTCCCGCTGCACGTGACCGGCGGCCGGGGAAGGGCGGGAACGGGGCTCGTCCTCGTCGCCGCCCGCCCCGTTCCGTCCCCCCGGCCCGGTTTGCCGCCGGGAGCCGGCCTGGGTCACGGCGCTGCCCTGTGACAGACTTCTCCCTCTGGCAGCGAAGAGGGCACCGTCTCCCGCCCCGCCCGCGCCCGCCGCCTCAGGAACTGCTATTTATTTGTAAGCAGTCGGGGGTTGATGAAAGACGTGACAGTAAGTCTGTGGTAAAACGCGTTGGTTCTTCAGCCGAACTTCCGAGAACAGATGCCAGACGTCGTTACGAACTTTAGTAAAATATCCCTCGTGAGGAGTTGCAGCTTTTTTACCTCACGGCAGCTGTAAACTCGGTACCCTCGGCGGAGGGTGCCTCTAAGCCCGTCCCTGCCTCAGGGAGAGCTGCGGCTGCCCGGGCCCAGGAGTTACCGAGAAACTAATAGCGAGGGTAGAAATTACTGCTTCCTGCTTGTATTCACGTTCTGAAATAAGCATTCACATCGCTAGTCGCAGAAAGTATTTAATTTGTATTTGGTCACCGAGGCATCCCAGAAGCGACTACGAATTTAGCTTATGCTACTTTGACTGTTAAAAAGATGCTTCACTTTTGCTCCTCTCCCCCCTTCCTCGTGGTCCCCTTCATACACACTTGTACTGTTCAATTTCATAAAGCTGCAATTTCAAAAGGGTAGATGTCAGGATAATTCGACAGCTATACACTATTTTCTACCACATATTGGGAGGTATGGCAGCCTAACGATAGACAGGACAGTCTATCACTCATTCGCTTTGGTATTCCAGCCTGTAGCTCCATCCTATACTGTTTAATTAGTAGTGGGGTAGTTTTTGCCTTCAGCTGCATGGCTGATGGCTCAAAAAATCCCTCTTTTACATTGAACTCTATATAAGTCAGGGTAAGGCCCAGCCTTTTTCAGGAGCTTGAGATAAAAAGGAAGACTCCGTGACGTGACCTTTATCTGTAATGGTCATCACTAGTAAAAAGTGAGTGTCAGCAGCTATATGTTACGGTTATTTCCCATTCTCAGTAGACAGCAAAGCACTGATAAAAATTGCAGTTATTGTTGATAACAGTTGAACTAGAGGCATCAGAGGGAAGAGGTACAGTGAAAATTTCAGGACAGTAAAAGAAAAGTAGAGGTGGGCTGGTACAATCTATATTCAGCACAAGCAGGTATGAAATAAAATGCAATTTGCACACATGCTGTAAGTGCCATTGCTAAGAAACATGTGTGTCCTTTCACTAAGTCTGAAATATTCAGGGTAATCACAGTAAGAGTAAGCACACGTAAACACTGTATTATTTTTGCTAATTTTTTATTTGAACGAAAGCAAGTGTTTCCTTCTCCTTTCATCTTCTGTGATTGTCAGGAAAGAGAATCAATAACTTCAGGAAGAAAAAAAGAAATAAGAAGCCTTCAAACATACAAAGGATTCCTGAACTTCTGTTCAAAATTCATCCACTTGCTCTGGCTAGAATGGGAAATGAAAGTGTGCAACGAACGGTGAAGGAAGGCGAATCTCAGCTCGGGTTTTCTGTCAGACAAACACAAACATTCTTAGTACTGGCAACATCCACTAAGGTAAGTTAGCTATGTGTTTAAATGCATAAAATATAATAAACCCACCAAGAACAATGCAGCATCTTTAAGTCCACGTGAATCAATTGTGTCTTTCTGGATTGTGGAAAACAAATATGGAGAACATGCCCTTTAGCAGACATTTTCCATCAGCACAATGTATGACCATTTTAACAAAAGTCTCGCTTGGTCTAAGCTCCCCCACTGTTTGTTATAGCATTGTTTGCCCAGAACCTCAGAAATGCATTTCTAGTTTCCCCTATTAAAAGTGCACCTTTCAAATCAAATTTTTAAAAAAGCAACGGAAATGGCCAAACATTAAATGAACAAGCAGAAAAGGGACTCAAGTCAAAGAACAAGCCTATCCTTGTACCTTTTTTATTGTTCCACAGCACTGGACACATTTAAAAGATCAGTGAAGTCATGAAGTTAAAATACTTTTTGCAAACAGTAGGTGGAAGGTAGGTAGCACACTAACTGAGCTCAAAGGAAGCCGGCTTTATACTTCATTCTGCGATATTCACTCCATTTCCAGATGTTTTACACCCAACAAGCCTGATTCCAACAGTAAAGGGATTATGTGGGAAAGTCCAACCACTCACTGATGGCATGGTCAGTGATAACAGATCACACAGCTCCTGGACAAGCAGCATCAGAGCAAAAAGGAAAAACAACAGTGGCATGGATACCAAACTTGTGTCCTCTCTGTGCAAGATACTATGCACCAGAAGACATTTCTTATTTCAGGTACACCAAGTTACCCTTATGCCAGGAGGGAAAAGACACCGTGCCAACTTTACTCAAAATCCTTAAAATAGAGCTGAGGATCTTGGACAGCAAAAAGAATTAAACAATCCCTGAACATCCTGATGAAGTATATTACTCCTCTCTGAGGAAACAAAGTCAGGGATTTTTAAGTTAATTGTCACAAGTCACACAGCAAGTAGATGCAAAACAAGAAGCTGAACTTTAATTTGGATCCCGCTAACACGGGGTTTACCCATCTGCTTCAAGTTAGACATGCTTCCAGAACCTTGCTGAATTAGACATTATGTGGCTATTCAAAACACTAGACCAGTCTACATAGCCAATGCTAGATAAATAAAAAACATGTAAAATAAGAACAGAGTCAATTAGCATTATAAAATTATAAGTTTATTGCAAAATAAAATGAGTTTTTCCCCTCAACAGCACATGCCAGAGCTGTTAAAATTTTATACTTTCAGCTGAATGTGACTCAAAAATCATATCCAAATTAGTAGAACCAAACTTAATATGTGTATGCGTATACACTTTCACAAAAGACTACCCTGCATTTATTTATGATTGATGGGCTTATACGAGTATTTTCAATTAAAGGCAATTAACTCAACTAGTTGATGAAAATCCTTAATAAATGTTTTCTTAGCCAAACTATGGTTTAAGTATATTTGGAACAAAACAGGGAGTCAATAAAAAGAAAAAAAAAAAAAACAAAACAAAACCACTTGATTACAAATAGTATTTCTAACGGTCATCAACAATTGTTTGGGTCATCTCTGCTCATCATCACAGTTTTGAACATCCTGTTTAGCAAATTAATTACCACAGTTAAACAAGACAGCAAATCAGTCCACATCTTCAACTAGAGAATTTCCTTCCTTTTCTTCTAGCTTGGATACCTGCAAGTTAAAAGGAAACTGATTTAATAGTAAAAATAAGTTTGCACTTAATGTCCCCTGTCTTTTCAGGCTTCCATCACAAAACAGTGTAGAGCCCAGATTTACCAGGAACTGACAGCGGCATGCAACTGAGATGAACAGGCTGTTAGTTGCAGTCAAAAGAGAAGGTCAAACTTTCTTCCCACCCACCCCCTTAACTTGCCCTCGGCTGCATGCTCCCATCAGTTCCTAGTTTTTTGTCAGTTTGGTGACTTCATTTAGCTGACCAAGGAATGAGCCAAGCACCAAAGCCAACTCAGAAGCCAGGAGAGACAGGAAGGGTGACAACACTGCCCCTTTCGGTGACAGCTGTCAGATCAGATCAGGCCATAACCTGGCATGCTGCCCATAACAGAGAGCCTAGAATAATTAAAATGAACACAGGAAATCCTTTCCATACACACGCACACACAATTTTATAAAACCAACCTTCACTGTTCTTAATACTTAAGAAAAGGAATTACCCTATATTAAGCTAAGCTGTTGTTAAGACTAACAATATAAATAGTTTCAGAAAGGATTCTACAAACTCGTGGAGGATTGACCAAGAGCATGAACTGAACACAATGCTCTGCACATTATCTCTAACTCTGGAAAATTCAGTTCTACGTTCCCCAAATCTAGGGGGATATATAGGGAGGGTCGTATTATAAATCTCCTGTTCTTACGTTCTTCCTTCAGCATCTGCTACTGGTCATGAAAGAGACGCAGAAAAATACTCAGGTTGATAAATCTTTTGGTTTGACCAAAAGCAGCTAACCTTGTGGTATGACCAGTAAGCAGTGGAAAAAGCAGAAGACAGACTGCAGATACCTAATCCTTGGGGGTAGGTGTGCCAGCTTTCTTCTGAGCTATGTCACAGTTCCTTCAAATTATGCCAGCTATTAATATCCCAATTAACATTCTGGCATCTAGAAATTGTTAAAAGTGCATGCTCTGACCACACATCCTTTACCTCAAACGTAACTCCAAGGCAGAAGCTACAGACAGTGCTACTGGATTTCCTAGGGTTGCTCTAAACCACTAGAAATTTCATCACTCAGGTGGAACATTCGGCTAGGTAGAGCTGAATGACTCTAAGACTCTAAGGGCAAATCTGGCAATTCCCAGCAAATGCTGACCTCAACCTCCTCTTCCCCTGTTCCTTCTGCAGCAAATACAGAGGGAATTTTGCACTTAAAAGAGTGGATAACTAAATTACCTTGACTACACTACAAACATCCAAAGTAGAAAAATACTTTCCACGAATCCAACAGATTTCTCTGTCATTAGCACTCACAACCATTTCCCTTCGTAAATGAGCTCAAGCTGTAACATGACTCTTCTACAGGAAAACCTGGCATTACCTAACTAAAGGTGGGTTTTTATGTCATTTAGAGTTTATGCCTTATTTTCACAGTCCTGTTACTATGCCAGAAAAACCTTAAGTGCAGATTAAGTCCCAGGAGCATAATTATCAGTGAGACGTTGTCCTAAAGAGTGACTGTCTTCAGAATTACAATTGTGCTGAATATGCACAATAAGTGGAAATTGTTACAGTATTCCCTTTCTTGAATAGGGCAGATTTTATTCACATTATTGCAAGTCATTATTTTCCAGTCTTACAAAAAGCTATCCGTAACAATGAGTTATCAGTTCAGGTTACTGTTGCCTACATAACAGATTCTTCCCCAAACTTGACTCCCAGTTTTTATGAATAAGTTGCAATGGCGAGTACCCTTGCATAGCACAACTGCTATTACATACAAATCTAGTTAAAAGAGTGTAACAATATCATGGATCATTAAAACTTCTTAATCACATTTACTGTAAGCATAAAATAATTACATTTTGGTCCAGACCCTACAAAAATATTTTACCCAACTCCCACTGAGGCCAAAAGAACTTTTGTCCTGCACTTCGGTGGGAAAAAGTCCAAAACGATGGAAAAAACCCCACCATACAGACCTACAAAAAGCACTGCACGTGGTAGCTTTTATCCTAGGTTTTAAGGTAATAAAACAGTATTACAGCATGTCTGGCATTTCACAGACGAGGGAATTAATATTTTATTACATATATAAACATATTCTTAAAAGCAACTGAGGTGTAAAATCTCTGGCAGAAAAAACTTCAAGGTGCTAAAATTCTTCAGCTCAGCACTTTTGCCATAAAAAATTGCATTAAAATAACAGCGAAGGTATGACTAAAAACTGTCGGAACTGTGCTTAGCTTTTTGTAGTTGCTTGAGCCCCTCCACACCTCACAGTGCTCAAACTAAGCACAGTACTATTACTGTTGCTGTTGAGTCAACTGACTTGAGGTTCAAAAAAGGTATTGTTGTAGAAGCAGGTGGGAGAAGCATTCACAATTAATTGCTGCCTCTTACTGGCTTTTCCCACGCAGATGTAGGTCAAGTCTTAATCTTGCAATTAAACAGATCCAATCAGACAGGTCCTGAACTGAAACCGAAACACATAAGCTTGTTCTCTGCATTAGCGCAAGACTTCATGAGTATGGATACACCTATTAGTTTCTGGCCTCAGTACATATATTCTTTTTTTTTTTTCTTCTTCTTCCTGTTTTCCTAGCAACATGAAAAGATGTACTTAACAATGAAAAAAAAAACCCCAGCCTACACTAAAACCAGAGAATTCTTACCCTCATAGTTATGTGAAAAGAACAATCACAGTTACTTGTGTAGTAAATATCATCCTAAATGCTAGCTGTCTTTTGCTGGATATTCACTGGAACTGGGCTTGTCCCATTGCGAGGGCTTTAAATGTAAAACCATACAAGAAGTAGAGGGCATTTACCTGTTTATCTATACACCTAAATTGCCAGGACCATGTGGTGTTATAAAGGAAAGGCCTCAGGTCAAATCGGTTGTCATCTGGACTGTAGTTTTCAGCATGGTAGGAAGGAGTGAGGGTGGTCATTTTATGTCTGTTAATGGAATACATCCTGAAGAAATGCTTAACCTTTGATGCCACCTGGTGTACAAAGAATATAGCTTTTAATCAGATGAAGATTCTTAGTATTAAAAATACGTTCTAGCTTTACACACTCATTTTCTTCCATTAACATTACATAAATTATCTACCACTAGTAGCATGAATCACTGTGGATGACCCTACCTATAAGATGCATTTAAGACCATTTTCAGACACCACCTTGGTGTCCGCACCTAACATTTACCAATAAGGAAGTGCCTTGTAAGAAATCTAACAGTAAGCACCAGCCTCTGCAACGCAGGCGATAAGCTGAACTTTCTCACAAGAAGGGAAGAACTGCCCAACAGCAAAGCAGATACCTCTTCAGTGTAGGCAGCCTTTCAAAGCAAGAGCCATTTTCTGTCTCAGAACACATAACCAAAGGCTTCAAGAGTAGTTAGCCATGTATATTTCAGAGAATAATTTTCCCCAAACGTATAGCTCTGAAGTAATTGTTTTCAAATTAGCCAATTACCGGTTAAACAATTTGCAACACAGACAACAAGCTCCATTAATTTAAGAGACGCATACCAGTTTTTCCAGCATATTCTGCTACAGCTGTAGAATAATCTCTAAACACAGAATAATTAAACTATCTCTTTCAGTTAAAAGGAACTCTACTCAACCTTTCTCCAAATGTACTTTTTTTGGCAAAGACATTACATGATTTGGTTATTATTTTTTTTGTTACATTACCTCTCTTGGAGTACAAATTTCCTTCCACATATTAATCAGCTTACAGAACATACTGTATGGTCCAGCCTTTGCAATTTTTCTTAATTTGCCATAGATTGAAAGCTCTGCATACGTCATCCCCATATCTGCCTGAAATCACACACACAGAAAGCCACTGAAAATCTTAACTATGCAATTTATAATTAATAGTTTTATGGAGCAATTACAATAACCCAAATTCATCAAAGAAACACCAAAATGAAATTGCCAATGACCAAAAAGACAAAAAGATAGTAATATTAGGAGCAGAAGAAAAAAAAACAACTGGAATTCTCTGAAATGGGAAATTTGAAATCCTTCCATGAATATATTTGATTTGGCCAGTGAAAACATTTATTTCCTGCAAAAGATTTGTTGATTTTCCCTTCTAGGTAGCTTAAATGTAATATATAACAGTAACATAAGGCCAAATTAAGAAAACCACTAATTCTAATTCAGCAACCCTTTGCTTTATCATAAAGAGTTTTACAATATCCTACAGCTGGATATCCAACAGCCCTTAGAGGTAGTTGCAAGGCTTACCAGTCCTCTCTTATCCATGTGGACAGCAAAAAGAAGGGTGGGGGGACAAGAGGAAGGGTTTTGCCACGTCATTTCAATAGCAGTAAGGCCCTGACTGACTCTCTTTTGATATTAAGACACTTTAGAACAAACTGAATTTCAGAGCACCTATCCTTCTAAGCGCCCAAAATATAAAATCATTCAAAAAAAGTTAATTTGCTTTTCTGGAAACTGTTGTCAACATAGATAAGGCTGGTGTGGGATACTAATGCCTTGTCAGCAGCTTTAAGATTGTTTACAACATGCTTGTCAATAAGCATGAATACATACAAGAGCAAACAGTAGTTATTGGGAAAAAGCCAAATTTTGGGATAAGGCTTACCAGAGCATTACCTCATCAGTTTGAGCCACTTGTCCATCCACCAGGGGCTCTAACTCCGCAGTGGGTGGCGCTGACATGATACTGTAAGAAAAAGGCAAAAAGAAAAACATGAAGTCTATCCCGTCTCATGAGTACTAGTTAACAAAGAGTCTGGTTTGTTAAAAGTCAAATGCTTTATTCAAAACTTTTTCATGGGGCACAAGATGTTAAAGGACTAGGTAACTCTAAAGAAGTGGTACTTGCAAGTTGTTCCAGGTTTAAAAAGCAATGCTTTACACCTAAACCGTAAAGCATCTGGTTCAAACAGTTCCTTCAGTGAAACTAACAACACAAATGCTTGCATTTAGTAACTCAGTAACTCCTAAGACTGGCGGCATTTTCAGCGCACAGCAATTTACATTGTGTAAGCGTACACAGTCATTTAAAAACAGAGGGGTGTGCAGAATACTTGTCTTTATTAGCATTGCAATATTACTGCAGCTTAGCTCTGCTAGTGGAGAAAAGCAAACCATGAAGTCCACAACACGCTGCATACAAATACGGTCACCAAATATCACTGCGTCACTACTCACCTTCTGAGGGCCGTGAGCTGAAAATTTTCAATGCAATATTGTATGAAGTTCTTCAAATCAGTCTTGCTGATTCCACCAATGGGATTGATATCAGCACTTGAGCAATCATATTTCGTCAAGTAACCTCGGAGACTGAACAAGAGAGGAAATTTTATATAGTAATAATAAATATTAATGTAACATTAGTATAATATAAAATAGTTTATACTATAGAGAATATATATATGTAACATAAAGACAGGGAAAAACAGACAGCATGTTGTTAATGTATTTATATGTAAGGGGCAAACGTGTTCAGCTGCAACAGGGCTATCCTAAAGCCATGAAATTACCACAAGGAGGAAGACAATATTTTAAACAATTATGAAGCACTGCGAAACTGCCCGTGCTAAGGTAATATATTTGATGCAAAACAATTAAAATACTGTCCTGACCAATTAAAAAAAAAATAAACCCCAAACCACCCATAGAATCAGCACACACTACTCTCCCAGTTTTTGAGGTTGTCAGTCTCACAATGGGGATTGCTTTAATCTTCAAGTAGTCAGCTCTAATAACAGTACTCCAGATTTTTAGAAATCTGTTTTTCAACTGAAAGTTCACAACTTAATTCCTATTACAGTAATTGAAAATACAACAAATAACAGACTGGAAAGTTAACCCGGTAACTCCACAGGCAAGCTCTAGTGAAAACAGCTAAGGAAGGAACAGCATTTTATTGGAAAACTATGACAATACTTTGGCTAAGCTTCTGAAAAATACACAATTTTCCATGTAGGCCAATTCAACTATTTTCATTAATTTCACCGCTATCAGTGTATTCTTAGCTTGTTACCTCTTCTGAGTAATAATCTACACTAGGATTTAGTAGAGTTGCAAGGAAATGCAGTGACCTCTTTCCAGTTCACCTAGTTTGAGATTTCTAACTTTCACCAACCTTTCATCCACATTGGCCGATCCTAGCACCAGAAGTCCCCCTGGCATCCCACGAGTCCAAAGTGTCAGCTGAGCAAACAGGTAGGCAAGGACCATTCTTATTCTAGCCTGCAAAGCAAAATGAAAAATAAAGCAAATTTACAAATTTTTATTAATCAATTCCCTAAACAAACCCATAAAGAACAAAATGTGAGAGGGGTAAATGTTAATGCAAGAAGCGTGGTCTTGTGCAGAAGATGCTGAACTCAGATAGAAAAGCCAGGTTCAGTCTCTGATACTGCCACAGACTTACATGACTGGGCAAGTTTATTCTACTCTGAATTGCAGAATAGGGAGTAGTTGCCATTTTCTACCTCCTACAAGCACTAATAAGGATCCATGAGGGATGAAGTATGCAGATAAACCATCTAACACACCCTTTTATAGGAGTATTAGACTAACGGGATTTACTTACATAAAATTTGTAAAAAGTTCTCTTTGCTCTTGTCCCCATTCCTAAACTCTGCTTTTTCTAAGGTAATAATACCAAACAGACCTGAGATTCAGCCTCCAGCTCTAGCCACAATTGTGTGTGATAAGCAAATCGCCACACTCCTCGGTGACTAAAGCCTATCCCATTGCCAAAAAGCGGATACAGGATTCAATGTTTGCTTCCAAAGGAGACAGCTGGATTTCTCCAGTAATAGCAGGGAAAGAATGATCAAGTCCTCACCTAACAAAAACTATCAAACACGATAATCAACAATTAACCAGAATTAAAACAGAGTTGCTGGTTAGGTTGGAAGCTTTTAAGAATAGGCCAAAAAGAAAGCTATCAAGACAACAAAAGGTACAACTGGAGCCAGGGACTAGAAGTCACTAGGCAGCTATTTTTTCTGTGATTCTATAGGACTTGTACATCAGCATGACCCAGGTACAGCATCAATCTGTTCCGACACAATGAAAATGCATAAATGGAAATGTGTATTTGAGCTGCATTTTATAAGCAGTCTTATATGAGTCTTGACCTGCCACAATCCTACTGGACTCAGACCTGTCTATTAGAATATTTTGCTGCTCATTTTCCTGACCTGGCAACTTTCTCTTGGGATGCTTTTCTAGACAGCATCTAGACCGATGCTATTGACGGGATACAGGCATGTACTATTTCTTCCTGACCATCCTATAAAAGTCACAAACAATAATTATCTTGGTCTTCTCCTGAGTTATGTGGGATTGTAGATTTCTGCTGTAGACAAGCATTTACTGGAAGCCCAGAAATCTTCAGGGACACACCACAAGTTCAGGTTTTCACAGCAATGCAAATGAAATGCTACTTTACCATTTTGTACTCTTTCAAAAAAAAAAAAAAAAAAAGGGAGGGGGGTCTGACCTGATTCAGCCTACATGAAACACACCTGCACATTCTGGAGTGCCAGGTTTTCTCTGCTGCTCCCTCCATAGACAGAAAAACGAGGAGTTCGACCTGTCACCATGCTGAAAATTCCCACGATAGCTTTCACAGCCGCATCTATGTTCAGATTGATGTGATAGCTGAGAAGAATTCAAGCAGAAGTGACTAAACTTGCACAATCTGACTATATAAAATAGCAATAAAAAAAAGCAAAAACCCCACCGATCAAATGATGTTTTAAGGCTGCTACCATCTCAGATCTGGTATGAAGAATTAACACTTTCCAGAGTCTGTTTCCAAATTTCCATGTCCTTCACCAAATGCTGCTAAGTTTGCCTTCACATTTACACACTTAAATAATAATGTCTGTAATACTCCACTTAACACACTACTATTCCTCTCCCATTTTTTCCTATTTTAGAGTTTGAAAGCTTTAAAGTCTTTGCCAGAACATGATTTTTCTTCCAGTGCTTCTCAACTTGTACCTGCCTATTTGCTCAGCAAGAAGTTTAGCCCTGTTGCAAGTATCCTGGGAGGAGTTCTCACTAGCCATATAGCAAGTGGTAAAGATACGCTTGCAAAATTCTCGAGGATCCTCAGGGACATAGGTCTCATCATTCACAATTTTGCGCGCATCAGCCAGCACATCTGCATCTGAGGACAAAGCAAAAGAAATAGAACAAGAGTGGAAACTGTTGCGTTCCTGCTATCCAGGATATGCAAATATCTTGGATGTTTCTTGTATTCCAATTAAGCTTTACACTGCCCCTCACAAATAAGATGACTCCATCATCTAACTCCCCAAACATAAGAATTACTGATTTTGCTCCTAATTTGGAACATGGAAATATTAAATCCTTTTTATTCTATGCCTTAAAGAAACTTCATAGAAAACATGACCCAATATGTACAAAGGCTTAGCTAAATACATATAGTCTACTTAAAGCCAGTTTAAGAGCTTGAACCATGCCACGACACCTAACTATGTTTTGTAGTGCTGAATTTAATAGGAGAAAATTCTCATGATAAACTGAAATCTCAAACCTACATCAGCCAACACTTCAAATGATACTCTAGACAGAAATTAGTCTGAGTTCCACATCCAATTCTTAAACCCAAAGTGAAAACTATTAAGCCAATTCAAAGAACCTGGAATCTGGACACACATTTTTGATGGAATTTCTGAAGAGATACAAAAAATTCCATTAGAACCACTGGGCAAGAGTCTACCATTAATGACCTCTTGCACCTATTGCACCCAGCTAATATCAACTTGTCCCTAACCACTTGTAAGCAAGGCTAGCCAAACGTGCATATGTACTTACTTCCATTCCTGACTGCCAGGCAAACCTGGTGACACATAGAGTATACTATGCAAGCTGTAGCAGAGCTGTCAATTCCACCACTAAGAGGTAGGAGAAATCCTGCCTTGAAAATAGAGCAAGGAAGATGTTCCAAATAGCAAAATTAGAAAAATATATGTTGTACCATTCAGAAACATACACTTGTAGAAGAATTACATATGCATTGTTCGAGTCTGCTTATATTCTACTGGGGAAAAACAAACAAACCAACCAGACCTAGCACACCCTCTTAAACTCTCATCGACTGGATAATCAAAAAAGTAGTCAGTGTAAACCCTCTGGCTAGAAACAGTTCCCGTATGTCTTTACCCGCTAGTAAGACCGAAGAGCTAATATAAAGGATTCAATTTTTCATATATATTTCACTATTAAACTGAATTACTAGTTCGTGTCGCTCTGCTTACTTTAAAAATCTCCGTTATACCATTAAAATATTTTCCTTACTGAAAAAACAGTGTTTCAAAGAAAATAAATCCCCCTTATGAGATAATCTTGACTGTTCTTTCAAAAAAAGCATGATTCCTAAGGAAAAGGTCAGAAGAGCATACTGAAGTCACACTTTGCATACGGGTTTCGGGTCTGAAAGAGCTACCAGTGAAAAACTCAAACCTTGCACCTTGGACTAACATCACTTTGCATTAACATCAGCACAGGATAGCAATCTGTACTGTCCCTGTGACAAAGAAGATGATGCGTATTGCCAAGGCAAAGAACAAAACCAGTTGCTCTTACCTGTTTGCTGCGCCTTAAATAGTCCCAAAGCCAACATGCAGGACCGAGGCTGAAATTACAGAATATGCTCATTCCAAGAGGGTTATGGAATAAGACTTAAGCAAGTTAACATATTTCAATGAGATACTTGCTTTACTTAAATATAAATAAGATCTTATGTTTATCTCTTTTCTTTTCTTTTTTTTTTTTTTTTTTTAAATCAAAATAATTTTCAAGCAACCGATTCAGTATGTGCTTACCTGATCTCCTCTTCAGGACTATGATGTCTCCACTGGATTGGCGTACATGTAGGTACAGCTACATCATCAGAACATGACAGAGCAAAATCCACTTTTACCCTGGGATAAGGACTCACTTTACTTGCCTAAGCAATAGTACAGAAGAATTGGGAACACATCAATTTTAATGTAGCATATACCTGTGAAACATCAGATCTATAGAATACTGTGACAATCAAGATATGAAAATACTTTTAAAATTCAGTAACTATTCAAATTTGACAGAGTTTACAAACATAACCTCCATAAAGAATTCTTACCGCTAAGTTACGAGATGAAATCTCTGCTCTGTAACTTCGAACATCCTCCAAATCCAGAGTGGCAACCAGCACCTCCTATGGAAAGGCTTTCAACATTAGATTGAATCTACGCAAACAGATAAACAATATTTGACAGGCGTGGACTACAAAAAATGCTGGGGAAGAAGAATGCATGCAACTTTTTTCAAGACAGATTTTTATGCTGACTTCACAAATCATTTCTGACCCAGTAGAATCACTTACATTACAAAGCAAGCACAACTGACTCACTTCAGTGAGTACACTAGGATGCTCATAAACCACAACAAATTTATAGCGCTTGTCAGATGGCTGAACAATCGGTTCACCATCAGTTGCAGTGAAGGACAAGAGAAAAAGGCAAGAAGCATACTGGGGAAAGGGACGAATTTGGCATGTAATGTGAGGAAACCTCCAGTTTTGATGACAAATCTACTGAGAAGGAGCTTTGTGACGTAAAGCTCAACCTATCAAACCTTTTGTCTACCAAACCAGGTGATAATTAGAACACTGCAGTATTTGCCCTTTTTTTTCTTAGATAAAGGAATATAAATTAACAGGGTCTTTCCTAAACATGGTGATTGCATATGCAAACATTTTCATAAAGTTCCTCCACTGTGACAGCTCTTCCTTGCTCGCAAAAGCAGGAGAGCTACTGAAGATCAGGTCTGGGCAATTTGACTAGGAAAACCCTTGGATCTAGTTGAATAGCATAGAAAAAATACAACTTTTTTAGTCTACAGACATGGACTTACTATCTGGAATGTCTGGAAAGTGTTGAGCAAAAATGTAGCTATACTAATTTCAGCTGTAACTAGCAGCTATAGATTGAATATATTACCACATCATCGAGTGAAAACTGGGATCCTTGTGCAACTGTTTCTCCATTCACTGAAATCATGGCACAGCCATCGTAATAGAGACGATCACCATCACAGCCTTTCTGGTTAGCTAAAATATATATTCCACCATTCTGGGAGGAAAACAAACATGCAGACAAAAAAAAATGCTCTTCAGAATATAGCAGCTGACAGACTGTTAAAAGACAAAATGTTATTTCTCTGTTCCTGTCCTTATAATCTTCCTTTGTCTTTACATTGTGAATGATCTACAGCTGGCACTACCTCTTGTCATTTGAAAAAGTACTTTGCATGTGATATACACGACAGAAACAAGTAGTGACATAAGTATATGTAGTAAGTGAGCTCTAGGCCTTTTCGCACTGTTGGAAGACAGGAGTCTTCTGTTATTAGCAAGAGTCACTCCCTTAGCCCAGATAGAGAGGGCTGCACTTCTAAATTGAAATTCTAAGTTCAAATTGAGACTGAGAAAAGCAGGACGATGATGACAGAAGCTGTGTTTGCATATCTGAGGACACAACAGATACTGTTAAATGTAACCAAAGCATGTTAATTTACAGTGACAAAGCAGTTGTACAAATTAAACGTTTTTCACAGTGTAACATACGTTCCTTACTTTGTTTTTGTCTCCATCACTGTTAGGCAGGACTACAGTCTAATAACTAAATGTCTTCTCTTCTTTAAAATAAACAGAATTTTCAAAGTAAAAAAATATAATGTATTTTAAGTAAGAAGACGACAGGGGAAAAAAAAAAAAAAAGAAGTCTCGAGTTTAAACACTGATTTCTATTTGCCCGTCCTGATATAGTTACGGATATTTCTCTAACACAATGTTACAGTGTGAATGAAAATCAGGAAAGAAACTGTCATTTTAAGGAAACAAAAGAGACTTTTGGATGGTTTTATGTGTGCCAGGAAAATAACCCCCTCTATTGACCAAACTGCAAGCTGGCAACGAGCTGCCAATTCAGTACATAATGCATATGGAGGGAGACTGCGTAGGCACAGATGACTACAGGGAGCAACCACAGCCACTGGTTGTTTGGCCTTTAAGCAGAACGTGCATCCAACAACGCTCTTTCAAGCTGGTTATTCTCTGTATGCGGTGGATTCAACATTTCATACTTCCAGTTACTGGAAGTCAGTTCCTCTGAATAACAATTTCCTACCCATTATATGAGTGCAATATTCTTTTTCTTCAGTGTTTAATGGAATTAAGATTGAGGACATCAAATACATTTTTGGAGTGTAAGTCTCCAGAGCTGGGAGTTATCGAACTGTTTTAAGATATTCTGACTCTTCTTTATAGATGTGTGTGAAAGATAGATTATACAGTTAGCATGGCAGTGCAGAACTACGTGCTCCTATGCAAAGTTTCTTCTGGGAGCTCCCCCCGCACACACACAGGGAGGTTTTATCTCCCCTGTTCCCATGCAAATACCAAATGGCCTCTCTTCTAGTCTGCTGCCCTACAGACCAGACAGAGCCGACCTGCAGTCAAACAGCCTCTGGCATTTAGGGTCACAGAGCTGGAAACAAGTTACAGTGCTTCACATTAGAGCATGATATATAGCAGGACGCCCCAAAGAAGTACAGTCCCCCAGCCAGAGAGCTTGTCCCCTATAGCTATAGGGAGGGTAATTACAGGTGAGAAAACAAGAAACTAACAAGAAGGATTGCCAAGGCCCCCATGCTCATGCTATGTCCTGTCACAGGAGACTGTTCTAAAAAAAAAATAATTAAAAAATGAGGTGCATAACCAAAATTATTTTCTTTTTTTTTTTTTTTTTTAA